>SDVV010042114.1:0-10372 GCA_016164225.1 Gammarus roeselii | reverse complement strand
GTAGTGTCGTTACAGAGTGTACTGTGGTAGTGTCGTTACAGAGTGTACTGTGGTAGTGTCGTTACAGAGTGTACTGTGGTAGTGTCGTTACAGAGTGTACTGTGGTAGTGTCGTTACAGAGTGTGCTGTGGTAGTGTCGTTACAGCATGTACTGTGGTAGTGTCGTTACAGAGTGTCCTGTGGTAGTGTCGTTACAGAGTGTACTGTGGGGGTGTCGTTACAGCATGTACTGTGGTAGTGTCGTTACAGAGTGTACTGTGGTAGTGTCGTTACAGAGTTTACTGTGGTAGTGTCGTTACAGAGTGTACTGTGGTAGTGTCGTTACAGTGTGTACTGTGGTAGTGTCGTTACAGAGTGTCCTGTGGTAGTGTCGTTACAGAGTGTACTGTGGTAGTGTCGTTACAGAGTGTACTGTGGTAGTGTCGTAACGTACTGTGGTAGTGTCGTTACAGAGAGCACTGTGGTAGTGTCGTTACAGCATGTACTGTGGTAGTGTCGTAACAGAGTGTACTGTAGTAGTGTCGTTACAGAGTGTACTGTGGTAATGTCGTAACAGAGTGTCCTGTGGTAGTCAAGGCGAGGGCCAAATGCTTCATCAATGTGCCACGAAGGGCGGTCACCTTGGCACCTTAAATGACATCGTTGACGATAAACCCCAATCAGTTCCCTAGAACTATGGGCCTCTAGTGTGTCCAAAGAGATACAAACACAAAATATTAAGCTGCTCTTCCAGTCGGAACGACTGATATTTGAACATCATCATAATATAAAGAAACCTTCTTGTACGAAAACCCTCTCAAACGGATAGAGTGAGATGCTCGTCCCACACTCTCACTCCAATTAACTGACATAAAAGAAGCAGGGAGCCGACGTTGAAAACGGTATCTCGTCACTGTTCCTTGATTGAAAGCGTTCCTCTCTAGTAATGTTATTCTTCTCATCATCACGTTGAGTTGAAAGCTCGCAGAACTAAAAAGAGTGAATTGATCCATTAGCAAAGAACAGAGGAACGGGATAACTCAATTTGCCAATTGTTTGATGTTCAAATGCGAAGGCAGGGTCAACAAAGAGCCAGTGCTTATTTTGATTTTATAAGCTTGCTGTCGTCTGAACATCGGCAATACCAGAAATAGACTTTTCCGTTACCTCTCTTTTAGGACAAGGCCAATTGATGGCGTCAAGCTTCGCTTGTTTCAGATTACACACGGATGAACCACTACCACAAACAAAGGGATACACTAAGACGTGACCTTGTTGCATTGAGCAGGAATAAGAAAAATAACTACGGATAGTTTAATAGAAAAAGAACAGATTGACAGCTTGGGACTTAATCAGATAATGGAGGAAGGATGATAGAAGGGTTTTGATCATTTTCCTGCGTGTCCGCATATTACTGGTTAACGAGAGATGAATCCTATGGAAATAATGAAGCATCACATTTTTCGCCTGCACTCTCTCCCCAGGATACACTGCCCCCTCTTATTTAACCCTCTCACATACCTCCTAACACTTATAATATCCTCCATGGTCAGGAGTAACGGCATCCTCCGTTGCCATACTGAGCTCTCATTCTTTCGGCACACTCAAACCATCGCAAAGGAATACATCCAAAAAACACCACCAACCACCCGTTCTAAGTTCGAAGACTTTCCGCAGAGACAACCCGAGGAACGACGTAGGAGATGGCCTGCTCATCCTGATCCGCCATGATATCGTAAAAGTCACATCCAACTTTAATCAATATTTCACTCAGGACAGGACTGCTGAGCATCTGGTCATCACAACAACCATCAACGACACCACCATCACAAAAATCAACATCCCCCCATTACGTCCTGTCCACCTAACTACGGCATTGACCTCCCTCTCCTCTCTTTTCCTCCAGCGCTGACTTTGTCCTTGTCCCTGACATCAACGCACACCACCCAGCCTGGAACACACACACAATTGACGACAGAGCCGTAGCACGAGGCGAGGCATTCGACTGCATTTGACAACACACAGCTCATCTCAGAGAGAGAATTTATCCCCAGCAGAGAACCCAGAAACGGCAACCCACCTCAATTTCATCTCACCTCGCCTTTCTCAACTTGTGGACATCGTTGACTGCACAAAACTCTGATAATCTCCCGATCATAGTCCCCTCCACCAACCTACGGACCCGACTTTTAGACTCGGGCTGCACATTCACTAATTACAGCAAAGCAGACTGGAAGACCTTCACGGAAGAGGAGGGAGATTCCTTCTACCGTATCCCTTTCCCCACTTCCGCCCCCAAACATGAAATGTAATTCCGTGTTATCTTTTCCACAGCCGCACAACACCTCATACCATCAAGCCTCAACAAAAATAACAGTCAAAGACCAAAGATCCTTCTGGCCCGTCAATTCCCATCTTAAATCAACAAGCCTCATCTCCTCCAACGCCCGCAGAGCATTAAAAACACAAATTACGGCTTCAACACAAAGCACCACCAAACACTTCGGGTTCCTTCCCCAGTCTCTTTCTGTCAAGCAGCACCGCCCTTCTTCCCAATCAACCAATCAAATTCCGCAACAAACACCTCACAAGCCCTTGCGATAAAGCTTAGGCTTATAAGCAATACCCCTTCCCTGCCTCACATGCTCGCAATCTAGACACTCTCAAACTCATTGAACATTTGCCCTTCCCACCCACTATATCATAACCATGACCGTTTCTCTCCCACACTCGTCTCTGAAGCCACCAAAACCATCTTTAACCTCAAGGCTCCAGGTCCGGACAGTTTAACAATCCTCCACATCGAACACCTCGGTATATCTGCTATCTCATATTTAATCATCATCATCAAACGCTCTCTCACTCACTCAGATATCCCAGTCATTTGGAAGAAATTCGGTCATTATTCGTATCCCAATGCCCGATAAGTCCTCCAAACTTAGCATAACATACCGGTCCTTCTCCCTCCTCAGCCCCATTCTAAAAACACTAGAACGCCTTTCTCTACCTCTCTCCTCTAAAGCTTTCACTCTCTCAAATTCCCAACACGCCCCCCTCCCCCTCCTCCGTTCCGTTACCACCGCTCTTTTTTCTTTGGTCACCAACATCTCAGCAGGCTTCAATGAACCCAAGCTTCCACGTAAAACCCTGACCATCACAAGAATTTCCAAAGCCTCCGACGCAGCAGATCGCACTCACCTCCTTCACATGATTACAAACACCCCCTCCATCATAACACAATCCGCTGCGAATCCACCTTCTGCGAGGCCGCTCATTCACCTGATCTTTCAAACACCTAATCCCCTTCACCCGTAATGTTGATTTGATCGTCCAGCAAGGCTCAGTAATTTTCTCTGCTCTTTTCCGTCCCCTCTATCTCCATCTTCCCACATGCAGACGATTTCAAGATCATAACATCCGGTACCCGCCCCCCTTCCCTTGGTTAACATACTTAATTTCCGCCTGGACGACTTCAGCACCTGGGCAAATCAAAGCCGACTAGCGATCACTCCCTCTAGTCTCACTCTACCCTTTTCACTTCAGACACTCACCAATCCCGTCAAACCCTGACCTAGACTCCGAAAACTCTCTCATCACACTTAACCTCACATCAAACTCTTCGTGGAAGCGTTGGACCCCCGCTTTACATTCTCTACCCATTACCCCCAAAATGGCTACCAGAACAACTGGCAGAATCCGCGTAATGATGGCAAACGGGTAGACGAGCTTGGACCATGACAAGGACACCCTGCTCGTTACCTCGTCCTCGTCCGCCCCTTTGTCACATATGCCGCTTCTGTCTGGTTCTCTCAGATCACCACCACTTAAAACCGCAAACTTTGAACCATACAGAACAGCAACCTCTGACTTGTCACCACCTCTCACACAAATAGATTCCATCGACCACCTACGCCAAAACCAACATCCTCCCCGTTCGCCCACACTTCTACCCTTCTGCTTCTGGATAATGCACACCGCCCCTACCATCCATCCATCCTTGCCGTCACATCCTTGCCCGGCTCCCGTGACATGAAACCCACTCTTCAATCCCCTATTCAATACACCGTCTCTTCGTTCCTCCGTGAGGATATTATCCCTTCGGACTGGTGCAGATCCAGAATTAAATCGCTTCGCACTGCCTCCAAAACAAATGCCATTGACAACTAGGGTTCAAACCGAATCCTTGAAACGCTATCCCTTCCATTACATTTATCTGAAATCCTTCTCCCTCGTATCATTCGCTCCATAAAATCTAGGTTTCGTTCCGTTCACTGCAAACTCCTCATATCCTACCAATCCCGCATTGGCAGGCATCATGACCCTCGGTGTCCCAACTGCCACTCCTCTGATCGCACTATGATCCATTTCTTCTCCTGCTTCACTGGCTCTACTCATCTCGATCACCTGGACCTGCAAGGTGGCCGTCTGTCTGGTGGCGATGACGACTCTCAGCCTGCCGCCTCTTCCGCGGTCGCCTCCTGAGCCACCGCCGAGGCCTCCTCCCTTCTTAACGGCCTCTAACTGACGCACCAATGCTATGCACCAGCATTAATAACAAAAACAACAATAACAACAACAACAACAACAACAACAATAACAACATCATTTAATGTTTATAAAATGATAGTTCTGGCATCGCGACCTCCAAACGCTGTGCATTGACCAATGGTTACGCTCCTCTGCATGCACTGTAGCTGCAGGTAAACTGATTAGATTCAACCTAGACAGGTCGGTCATCACGACATCCAAACAAATCAATAATTATGTTATATTTCCTCAAGCATTTCCGGACGTAATTATCCCATACGCTTTATCTAGTGTTATACTTGTTGCAAAACACCGAAACGCGCTTTGCAGTTATGTGCTTTTCATATCTATGAGTTCCCCTTGGTCGTGCCTGAACTCGGACAATTAGAGGTCTTCTTTGTATACGGCATTTGAACGAGCAACTATTGGTTGGGCAATGCACATTCAATGTGCTTTTCGAACTCAATGCAACTGTAGCGGTCTAAAGTTTAACTATTTCCGCGGTCAAGTTTCTCCATTTGTAGGCTGTCAAGTGACGTCCAGCGAGTCATTGCGCCTGAAGTGGCTTCCCTGTTGTTCCATCAGAACCGATAAGGTTTTAGGGCAAAGAGGGCTCTTGATGGAGTGATAAGATCAACAATAATCTTTGAAGGAAAGGCTTTGCAGCTTATAAAAGAGCTGAGAGCATCGACGTCAGACGAGAGCACTTGAGGAATGCCATGTACAGGCTGTGTACAGGCTGTGCAGCGAAGAGCTGAGAGCATCGACGTCAGACGAGAGCACTTGAGGAATGCCAAGTACAGGCTGTGTACAGGCTGTGCAGCGAAGAGCTGAGAGCATCGACGTCAGACGAGAGCACTTGAGGAATGCCATGTACAGGCTGTGTACAGGCTGTGTACAGGCTGTGCAGCGAAGAGCTGAGAGCATCGACGTCAGACGAGAGCACTTGAGGAATGCCAAGTACAGGCTGATGTCACGATAGTTGTAGAATGAGAGAAAGGGGAAAATTGC
Organism: Gammarus roeselii; assembly: GCA_016164225.1. Classification (NCBI taxonomy): domain Eukaryota; kingdom Metazoa; phylum Arthropoda; class Malacostraca; order Amphipoda; family Gammaridae; genus Gammarus; species Gammarus roeselii. The sequence goes on along the minus strand of SDVV010042114.1, from coordinate 4,855 downwards.
GAGGTAAGGTAGGTAAAGTAAAGTAATGAGGTGTTCAAGGAGGGTTGAGCGATTTGAGTGAAATTATTGTAGGTCAAAATGTCGAATTTTTATTGGATGGTAAGTGTTCCAAGTAACTTGGCTACCAAAAACAAGAAAGCGTAGTCGTGATGTAGAGTGAGCTAGAGGTGCGAGATGTTCGGGTGCCGAAGAGTGTTATGAGGTGCAAAAAATTATGGTATGGAAGCGCAAATGATTGTTTGAGTAGGTCGATGTTTAGGGTGAGTAAAAACAGTTAAAAGTGTTGAACAAGAAAACTTCGAAAATCATAGCAGGAAGGACGGCATGCATCTCAGTGAATCTGGAGCAGAAATATATGTAATGTATCAAAATTGTTTGTTTGTGCGTGGCGTCATTCCGGAGATGGAAAACTCTAAGCAGTCCTCACACGAGAATTAAAAATCTCGTAATAATCTGATGAATTATGTTTTTTAATATCATTTGTCGATCATTCGTTGTATACATATTGTTGGTCAGTAAATTATGTGTCAAATGGTTCCAGAATTCATCACACTATTTCTTCTTTCCAATTGAAAAGTTTCGATGTTATACACTCTTTTCACGTTTCTCCGATCGAACTTTATTCATTAAATATCCCTCAGACAGAGTGCAATTGGCAGCCCTCAACGCCGCTGATGGTCAGCCAGAGCCTGGGCTGCTACTTGGTGCGAATATCCCTCAGACAGAGTGCAATTGGCAGCCCTCAACGCCGCTGATGGTCAGCCAGGGCCTGAGCTGCTACTTGGTGCGAATATCCCTCAGACATAGTGCAATGGGCAGCCCTCAACGCCGCTGCTGGTCAGCCGGGGCATGGGCTGCTACTTGGTGCGAATATCCCTCAGACAGAGTGCAATTGGCAGCCCTCAACACTGCTGTGGGTCTGCCAGGGTCTGGGCTGCTACGTGGTGCGAATATCCTTCAGACAGAGTGTAATTGGCAGCCCTCAACACCGCTGTTGGTCAGCCGGGGCCTGGGCTGCTACTTGGTGCGATATTTCATACAAATGATCCGCGTCCACCCGTGTTTGCGGCGTTCCAACAAGTTCCGTAGCGGAAATAATGTAAAGGGAACTTTGGACGGTAGGGCCCTGAAAGCAGCTGTGGTGCCGGTCCCATTCGGTTTGGTTAATGTTGTAAAGACAGGACACAGACGAATATAAAAAGACATTATTTTATGGGAGATTACGACACGGAAAATGGCTTGGATTATGCTCATACATAAAAAATCATGAAGAGGAAAGGAGACTATTTTGACAGTTTACAAATGTTTCACAGGCTTATGACCACCAACAAAATGAACTCTATTGATAAATATAGTAATTTGAACACCTCACGCTCACATCTTCACACCCTTACCATCAAATCGACACCTCCCAATCACAACTTCACACCCTTACCGTCAAATCGACACCTCACACCCACAATTTCACACCCTTACCATCAAATCAACACCTCACACTCACATCTTCACACCCTTACCATCAAATCGACACCTCACGCTCATAACTTCAAACTCATACCATCAAATAAACACCTCCCACTTACAATATCAGCCCCGTACCATGATATCAGCACTTCACACACATCACTTTGCACCCATGTTCACACCCTCACCACTCACGACTGCAACTGATGAGTGGAGGCACCTACGAACTCTTGACTATTCGCTCTCAAAACTGGCACGGTGTGTCGCGAAACCCAATGCCCGATGATAAAGTTTAAAGAATCTGTGACCAAACGCAAAACTTGGCTACACTGTCATTCAGGACTCAAATGAACACTAAATATTAAACTATATCTCATTGAAGTTTTAAAACCAGAGGCTCAACGCTTGACCCATTTTCTGTCATATCGTAGGGGTGTGAAGTGATTCTTGATGGACTGAAGTCCTGAGTGAGACTCTGTTGGAAACGTCATCACAGCATTGATTTGGCAAAATCTTATATCAATCTCCGTCGCGCTGGAATGGACAAGTTCTCCCGCTGCAAACATTGATGCCAAAGAAAATTATCCTTCCAATCCAAATCGAAACAAACAGAATACATCGCGGTTTCGCGGTAACATAACATGTACACATTCGTGTGACTATAAAATGATCGTTCGCAGCTGGTGCGACTCCACGCAGATGGTGAGGGGGCAGCCTCTCTCAGGTTTGACCTATTGTAGCTGGTCATGTTAACGGTCTCTCGCAGCTGTTGATAAAATTGCCTCTTGCATCGAAGGCGACATCTTACACCTGGTGATGGGACAGCACTTCCCAGCTGCTGATGATATGACTTCACGCTCATAATTGATGATTAAGTGATTACAGTTTTAGTGAATAAAAGGTTTTCATCGATTCAAATTAACATTATTGAAAGGATGCTAAGCTTATTTATGCCTACTAGATCCGAGCATCCCCACTAGGCTGCTGATGCATGTTGTTGCAATCGCTGACACAGATTGATTGTCGTCATTGATAGAGATATTGTAGATGTAAAAGTGCACAAGCCTGTTTTTCCTTTTATCTCTGAGGTAGTTTGTTCGTTTAGACGGTATTTATTCGATCATCTTATAAGCATTACCCTAAATAAATCAATGGCAGCCCTGACGATCACGCTCTTACGATCACGCCAAGTACGAAGCTTTGATTTGGAGGTACCATAACGAATGTTATGCAATAGGACGTTGTGGGCGAGAATATTAAGCATCAGGACACTGGAGGTGAAGATATTGAGCTTTATGAGCAAGAGCGATGGAAATGAGGATGACATGCGGAAAGACGTCGAGTGCAAGTAAGTTAGGGGGGAAAACCTTGCGCGCTGCGGTAGACCGCACAGAGGAACGACGCACACCAGACCACGACGTCGCTATCGGTGTCCGTGCGTGGCTTTTCTCGGAGCACACGCATGGAAGATGTCCTCCCCGTTGCACGGTCTTGCTTCAGCCTTCGTCAACTTGCAATCTAAGCCGTGCATGTTGTCAGATCTTTTATTTCTTCGTAGAACCATAAGACACATTATTCATGATCGCTTTGATCGGTTCCATGGCATCAGCATGGGTCCGGTTGTAAATTCATACATTTTCATTGCCTTGGCGGGTCTCATAGCTTTTTCGATCTCAGTCCCTTAAGTCTCTTGTTTCCACAAAACACGCTAACCGTCGCATGTATAATTTAGAGTAGAACTGTTTGGAATTCTGAGAAATGCGATAAACTTGTTTACAGCAAAGGAGCGATTGCATAAAATAGCTCATATGAGCAAGGCATACAAATAGGAAGAGGATTTGGTGAAAAAAATAGTTCAACATTTTGTATAAAATAAGGACGCAAGAGATCCAAATGAGTACGTACATAGTTTACAAAACGATGTGCAACCGTCAGACGAGCAATCGTTCCAAGCCGCATCTAAAGAAATCTCACCCAGGGAGGAGCGTAAAAGAGCAGATCAATGCGACCAAAATGACAGAGACGAGGAGCAAATGCCAGAATGAAGAGGTATGGTGGCAGAATCGCGAGGCAAGGCAGCAAAATGAAAGAGCGAAGTAGCATAAGAGGAGGGAGGGGGAATGGTAGACCGATGCAGAATGGAGGGGCAAAAGGGCAAAACTGAAGATCAAATTAGGAAGCAAAATTTGAGGCAAAGTGGCAGAATGTACGGACAAAATGGCAGAAACTGAGGATGAAACCGACAAAGCGGCGAGCCAAAGCATAGAATGGACGTGTCAAGGGGCAGAACGGAGGGTAAAAGTCACAGAGCGGGGGGTCACTGCACCACAATGATGGTGAAAATGTACACCACTGAATATCAACGTGGCAGAGCAAAGAGCCAAGGGGCAGAATGGATGGGCGAAGTGACGATTCGTAATGGAATAATTTGATGTCCTTTCTAACAATCAAACAAATACATTATTTTTTTCCTGGTTTTATTCAATGTTTAAATATATATAAAAGTATTTTGTTCCCTGTAACTCACTATGGATTGTACTTGGGAAAATTGCCACATTCATTTAACCTTCTACACTTCTCTATGTTACTTTTCAATCATTCAGTCTTCACAGAGCATGGAAATTATTTACATAAACTTATTTTGCTGGTATAATTTTTAGGGGATGTTACCTGGAAAATAAATCCCTAACATGTCTAATTAACTTCCCCCGAGGCTTTGTTCCTTTGCTGGGCAGCGGCTTTTTGCACGGCAAACTTTTAACACTCATTGCAACAGCTGTTGCGCTCTGACTTTATAAAACACTATCGAGCTCATCATTTTTTGAGTAGATTCATTTATAAATTCAGCGTGGTTTCGGTCTATATTATTACAATTAAAATTCATGAATTAATTTTTGTTGTACTAGCGAAAAGAATTGGATGTACAATCGCGTGCAAAAGTCGCGGACCACATGCAAATATTCGTACGGTTGTCTCTTTTGCTCCTGGAGACTCCATTTTTTATCGTTGGTATCTATTTGTTGCGAAAGACCTTGCGTAAATAGCGCAGATCACCGAACTTGCAGTCCATAACAACCACAACAGGGTTGAAGTGCGTGAGTGTGCACGAGTATTGCAAGTGATGTAACACTACGGAGTGATGTAACACCACGGAGTGATGTAACACTACGGAGTGATGTAACACTACGGAGTGATGTAACACTACGGAGTGATGTAACACTACGGAGTGATGTAACACTACGGAGTGATGTAACACTACGGAATGATGTAACACTACGGAGTGATGTAACACCACGGAGTGATGTAACACTACGGAGTGATGTAACACTACGGAGTGATGTAACACTACGGAGTGTTGTAACACTACGGAGTGATGTAACACTACGGAGTG
>SDVV010042113.1:0-10373 GCA_016164225.1 Gammarus roeselii | reverse complement strand
AATGACAGTGGCAGATATGACAGTGGCAGATTTTGAAGTGGTGGAAAATGCGTGTGGGCTGAATCATCGTTAGGTAGAAAACACGTGGGATGAAAGATTTTTAGCGGTTATGACAGTGTCCGGCCATGACAGTGAGGTGAAGTGAAATGGCGATAGTGCGCGTGTGCGGGAATAATTTTAGCGCGAACGCTGGGCTCCCATAGCGAATGACAAGGTTAAGGGATGCTCCCGGAGTTGTGTTTAACTAGAGTGATGTTCAATAGCTCAACCAAGGCTGTGTGATATGAGTTGTTGATAGCGCGCTGTGCAGTGAAGTGTGGTTGTCAAATTATTTATGGTTGAATTTTAATAGCAGAAAAAAGGTGGAAGCTCTCTGCCATGCAAATTGATTCTGTGTGTACTTCGTGCTAGTTGATCCACAAATTTAGAGTGTGTAATACCAAGGTGATTATATGCTGCGATACCTGGTTACGTGTGAATTATAACCGTTATTTACTGTGTATATGATGGTGTGTAGTAGATTGAGGGAAAAGCTTATCGCAGAAGCATAAGTTGTTGTGTCTTACTGTTGGATGTCACATAAAATGTCCACGAAAATGAAAAAATTCTGAGATACAATTGGATTACCTTAAACTGTACTGTGAAGTCATTCGGTTTGCAGCCAGCTTTAGAATAGCTGCTTTATGAGTCAGTGTGCAACTCGGGCAACAACGCCGAGCCAGGTTCAGGACGTGTGTCGCCAGAGATCAGGAATAATAAATTCCTCCATTGGTTGCGTTTAGCCGATTTGAACTGCGTCAGAAGGTTGGTCATAGCAGAATTTACTATGATACGTCTTACGCAGGAAAGTTTATATTTGTGCAAAATCACCGACTGATAAGCAGATAGCAGAAGTGGGCCTCAGTCTGTTGTAACTAAGGGGCAGTATTTGAGTCAAAGAGAGCGGGTATCTCATAAGGCGAACTCGATAAATAACCTTTTATTTAATTTATTTACTCTAGAACACCTTAAAATTTGTTCGGCTTCACAAATAAGTTGTACATCTTCCTATTAATGACATTGCAGAACAAGTAATGTAATTTATTTTAAAACAATTTTAATTAATGTATCGTTATAATAAATAACAAAATTACAAATTATTTATTCGAGCTGTGTTACCAGTCATTTTTTTTAATAAAATGCATTTGCAATGGGAATGTACATTTTAGATTAAACAGATAATCATTATCATGAGAAAATCTCTATCGAAACGAGCACGGAACCATTGTCCGAACACGCCCTTAGATGGCCCTGTTCGATTCATTTACAAGTCTATTTTTCGCTGAGTAATAAATGCAGTCTTTTCTTTTGTTCCTTTCACACGAACAAATTAAAAAAACTCGCATCAAAGGCTCCATTCATGCTTGGACGAGTTCACTCATCGGAATGGAAATTGAATTTGCATATTCTTTGTAAATAAACGCACCGGCAGGGTTTATGGAAGCGTGTTAGCAGGAGCATCGGATTGAAGTATTAAATATATTACATATTAGGTTATAATGATGTGGAGAATAGTTACATGGAATAATTAAACTGTATATGTTACTCGAAAATGTATGGTTTATTGGAGATTATTGACCTAGCGACAATGATGAAAACCAGACATTTCAGCTTGTGTGGGTCTTCCACATAAACGTGATCAGTTAGATGAAAACACTGTTACTTTGATAATGACATTTCTACAATTTTTGGTTCTGTATCCACACATATATTTGACTGAGATGATCTTGCAATTAAAGTAGTCAGGAAAGAACTGAACGTGGATGCGATGAGCTCCCACTAACATATCAGATAAATCAGAACCGTGCTCAACTCGTCATCTTAGTTGAATCAGAGACGCCAGGACAGCTACACCCAACTTGTTTATCAAATGAACGTTGTGCTCCCCTAGCTCATCTTCAGCATCTAAAATTCAACACCAATCAAAGTAAATATGATGAAATATTTCGTTTTATACCTACTTACCTATCTACATTTCTTACGACGTCCCCCACAACTGACATTTTCACTTTTTTCAATCTTATATTTCATTTTCAACAAATAAATAAGTAATGAATATTATTACATTTGAGAACGGTTCACAGGTAGGTGAAGACCATTATACTAGGCTTGATTGAATTTAATCCGATGAAAGTATTTTGATACTGATTTTTCTTGACGAAAGTCATGATATATACACATTATTTCAAAATGTACGTTTTCGAGGCGAAATGATTGAAGTTGCTGGAATTACCTAAAGGAAGAAGTTACTAACTGGAAAGTGGTGCCGCTTTTCGTAAGTAACTCTATCAACGAATTCTAAATATTGTTCATACAACACCCTTCAGTCTTCTGCCTGTCTTTCCAAGATTCTATAAAAAGTAATATCTATCCAATTGATTGATTACCTCTAATCAAACAAGCTGTTCAATGACTGCCAGTTTGCTCACCGGCGAAAATTGTCATCAGAAAACGCACTAATGAGCATCACTGAAGATATCTGCGAAAACCTTGACGAGGAGCAAATATCTCTGCTGGTATGGCTTGAACTATCGAAAGCATTCGACAGTGTAAGCCATACAATTCTATTTGCCAAGCTCCGCAATATCGAAATAGACCCTACTTGGTTCGAACGTTATCTGATGAATCGGCCACTATCAGTTAAACTCGATGACGCAACTATGTCAAATTCGATCACAGTTGCCTCAAGGTTCGATACTTAGCCCATTGTTGTTCCTGGTTTTTGTAAAAGACATCGATTATAAATTACTAAAATATCAAGCGAAATTGATAATGTACGCCGATGATGTTCAAATATTGCTTTCCGGAAAACCGTCCGACCTGAATGCGCTGGGTCTGGGAGTGTGGTTTGATCCCGATCTTTCCTTCAAACACCACGGAACCACTCTGTGTTCCAAGTTCAATGGAACACTTTTGTTCCTAAACTCCGCATTTAAAGAATTGGATTTCAAATCAAGATTACTGATTGCCCAAGCTTTAGTGTTTTTTCACATCATCTACTGTCTTTGAATTTTGGGGAAATGCGCCAAAACTCAAAGAGTGAAAGTGCAACGTTGTATAAACTTTGCGGCAAGAAATAACATGCGATGGTAACCATAGAAAACAAGACCACGTAAGTCCTTTCCTCGAAAATTACAGTGGCTCAATATCGAAAACAAACTGGCACTCCATGAGTCGATCAGAATTCATAAAGATCTTCTAGAAAAACATTCGCTCGGCAAACAAAGGCAGATATATTCTCGAGGTGAAATGAACAATCGATTCAAAAGAAATAATGATACTCTGCACGTTAAACACAGAAAAACAGGAACTGCCTGTAGAGCTTATTCGATCACTAAACCAAAATCCTGTAACAACCTCCCAACAAGCCTAAAGAATCTTGACTCCAACACGTCCTCCAAAAATAGGTTTAGTAAACATCTATTGACTGATCAATTCAAACACGTAATTTTGCCCACAAACACAAGTTAAATACATATTACCAGTAACTGCAGAAAATGCATTCTGTTCTTGAGCATGTCCGAAAACACCACCACCATTACACTCAACATTGAGACACCATCTAATCGTTTTTTCTCTGACGATACATATGTTTTCTATGTTGCTACCGATCACAATTGTCTCTGCCGATTACTATTAGTGTTAACTAGCGTTTTGTCTCTTACCGTGTTTCAAATGTTTCAATCGTTTTAGTGCAATTGAAATACGAGCTCAGTCTTTTCAATGAACGATAGGCAGCTTCCAACTTTGACAAAGGTTAACTCGATTTTAATATAATTCATGGAATTATCTCTAGCAATTACCGTACCATTTTCGATAATACAATCATTGCCTTGAAGATGATATTTGGCTTTGTCTTCTATAACAAAAGTATATACATCCGACTTGTGTACTCCAGTTGTATTACTCTGATTGTCAATCATTTAATCATTGCTTAGCGGTCGCTAAGTGTGTATATTGTATATTCAGTTGTTTGGTATGTATTTTATGTACAACTTTTTTTAAAAAAATTATGTCGCCAATTCACCCCTTCCTTATTCATACAATGGTTTAGACTCATCTTTACAATATGTTCGCGCTTTTCGATTTCCCAACCAATGTTATATTCATATCTTCTGTAAAATCCATGTCGTCCATCCACACCTTTTTCATCGTATAATAATCTAGACTCCTCATTACAATACGTAAGCACATTTCTATGTCCCACCCCCATGTTCTCGGAACTCTAACCCCGTGCATGCGTGATTTTTCACCCCATGTACTTGTTATTTACCACGCCCGTGTATTTTGTCAGTTATCCACTCCATGAACTTTTTTTTCAACCCCGCGTGTCACTGGTTTTTCCAATGCTATGTAGTCGTGATTATTTTGTCATAATAGAAAATTTCTGTATGTGCACTGATGATACAATTGTAGTTAATTTTTCGCTCCGTGTAACCCAAACCGGTGGCCCCTAGAGATGAACTGCGACGAACTTCAAATTGAACTCTTCGTTTTCGTTAATTAAAACAGCGTAGTTGATAATGAAGTTTCATGTCATATGTTTGAGAATTTCAGTATTTTTAAGAATTGAAAACCCATAGCCAGACGATGGAAATAAATGATTTAAGAATAATAATGATTCAATATCACTCGCAACCCAAGCCACAGCTTCTCCCATTGCCTCCTTGACGAGTTTTATACGTCAGCTAGCTAGCACTCTTCATCCTAATCCGAATGACTTAATTAAGGTCTTCTTCACCAACGCCTCGTTTGTGTCCGCGTCACAGTCCCATTAGAAGCAAGGTTTCGGGCCAAAGACCCGTGATGACAATGGTCTTTGGTACGAGGAGAAGATTTCCAACGGGGCATTGCTCCCGTCCTGGGCAAGAAAATGCGAAACAGAGGAAAATTATTGCTGAGTTAATGGGAAAGTAAAATCTATGACGGAAGTGTTTTCTAACCTATATTTGAAGTTAGAAGAATTATGAGCTGTTGCTCATGGTATGCTTGCCGTACTATGTGGATTTTTAATAAATAATTTTGTTAATTACAAGAAACATTGTCACTATCATAATTTTGTCATTGTCTATTAACATACGTCAGCCAAGCGGTTCCCTTGTCAATTGATAATAAGTGGCGAATTTGGTTAATAAAAAATGAAGTTGAAATTACACCTGATAATTAAATCGGCTTGCTTATTAACCGTAATCCAAGAATGTGCAACGACCATAGGGATATGCTTCACCAATGATAATGATGCGCGCTCACTGTTACATTCATTAGGCGAGACTATATCAAGTGACAGAACGACTGCCCTGACGTGGATCAACAATTATTCCTGAACTAGTCTTCAACAACTCAGTGACTGCTTCTGTTGAATCAACAGGAACAACATGAAACCAAACCCTCGTAATAGAAAGAAATCAGCCTTCTCGTGAAATAAAAGGATTTTATTGATGGAAAATATATTAACTCGGCAGAACTGTTCAGATTTATTGAATGAACGAAACTATTTGCACCTATGGCCTGTCAGTTCATGCATGCCATTTACGTGGTTTTTCAAAGTATTTTGGCCAGGATGATCTCAAATCAGAGTCGTTCAAACTAAATTTCGATAGCTATGCTCTCCGCAATCAACATTCTTTTCTCAAATTGATTACCCGTCATGGTCAGCGGATGATAACTTTGATTTCTGAACTGTGGAGCTGATATTCCTGCAACAGGTGTTTTTTTTCTTGGTACTCAAGCCAAATATGTCACGCATATCATAAATGTTTTACCCGTGCGTTTCAAAAAATAGCATGGCCCTACTCTAAGAAAACCGAGCCATTAATACAGCCTAAAATGTACTGTATTCTATCACCCCCGCCAGGTGTCGAGAAACACTCTGTGTTGTACTAAGCTACTAATGTTCAGATTCAGAAATTATTTTCAAATGCTTTACTGGCAAGGAAAGAGGACAATAAATCAACGTTTCAGGAGTGTGTAACTGCAGGTAGTTTGGTATCCGATAATCTCAGTCATGTCAGAAGAATGTTTTTATTAAAGTGTAATCACTTCTCTCATACGAGTAAACTGAAATGACTGCATTCATACGAGTATGAGACTTATACTCCATTACTGTACTTTAGTTATGGACACGAGGGTCAACGCTGCTTTCCTCCATTTTCGTCAACAACCGACACATCGCGGCATGAATAATGTAATAATCAATGACCTCGCCATGATTGGGAAGTGAAAACAGGAGATATTCTCTCCAGCTCATGTAATACTAAACATGTTACTGCACTTTGCCTAATCTGGTCTCACCTGTTCTTGATTGACGGAAGTAGCGATGTTGTAGTACTCTTTTTCTAATTGTCTGGTTAACTTATGGATGAAATAGCCAAGACTTGGTTGCATTTATATAATCTTTCAACACCTTTGCATTGACGAATTAAACACGCGCTGGTGCATTTTTAACTACATGACACACATCTGTAATTGGCCACACTTGACACGATGATATAATTTCTTTAAAAACCCACAGCGCTGAACGACTGATAGTAAGGCCCGTTATTATTCAACATCCAACATTTGTTATGAGAATTGGAAGCTGGATAAGAGGGAAAAAGTGAACATGAATTATATTTGCGAATATAGATCTTGATTTCAACGTGCATGGATTAAGACTAAAGATTTTTCATATTTTCTCGTTTGTATCATTCAACGAATGGACGCATAATCTAAAGTTTCCCCACACATTTTCGTCGATTATAACCTTTACCGGGAACGAATTCATCAGTTGAAGAATCATGTTCAAGAAAATTCTGAACGCAATTCTATTAAAAATTAGCCATTCCCTGTTTTCATTACATTTCCCGTGCATGTCGGAGCTGTCGTGTTATATTTTTTTCGGCAGTTATACTCTGTAATACTCTGTGACCAGCTTCTGACAGTAAGCCGCTCTACCCTATTCTCCAGTGAGGAAAATAGTTCAAGAAATAATTGCCTGTTTATCTTGCGTCCAGCTTCGTTCTGTTCGTCCAATGTTCGTTTTGTTTGCCTCCGTTTTTTGCTGAACGGCACGTCACTTTGGAAATTCTAACTAATGGTCCTGATGTAAAAACGTGGAAGTTGAAATGCAAGATTGTTTGGTCTTTAAAATAGAAACGAATGCGCCTGTCGTCGCTCATTCCTTATTAACATTGTCAGGCAAAGATGAGCTTTTTATTGGCCTTGTTTCGAGTGTATGTAAATATTTGATTACACTATGCCAGAAACCAATATAAAAACTACTATATGAAAAAATCGAAGCCAACTCAACGAACTTTTGTTTATGATTTATTCATGTTTACGAGGACTACCAAATTCTGATCGTGATGCACTTTTCTTCTTCACCAAAACCTGTTCAGGAGATCACTGCACTACTCGTCACTACAGCGCATCACTTTAAATAAACAATGATTATCATTCATGAATGAGTGAAGGGCGTATTCACTAGAGGAACTCTTGGAGCCCGTAACATATTCCATGCATTCATTTATACGTATATGCAATACCCATTCATTTTCATAACCTCTTCTAAGCTGGAAACACATTCGCAAGAGGTTATACGTTACGGTCCGAGTATTTGGGTTACCATGCACATGTTTATCGTATCAGAGAGTAACAGACGTGCTCTCGTGCTAATCGTTTGCTCGGTCAGTTCCAGTGCTCCTTCACAAGTGACTGCTCCCCAAAATAGGAACTTTCACCCACTGAACTTACCACCACTGAAGGGATGTCATGCTGACCTGAATGCCATGCTTTTTATCGCAGACTCGCCGAGCTGCTTGCCGAGCACAGAGCACAGCCGAAAATAACCGTGACTGACTGGATGCGGGGACGAATCAGATTCTCATTACTCACGTCTGCGTTCATTTGCCTTCGATGGATGAGGACCCCGTAAAGGCGTGAGTCGCTGAATGACTCAGCAATCAATGCCACTGTGGCGACGAGGCCACTGAACTAATTTTACGGTTAACATTTGACGGATATGTACATATTATGTTTGTCTGCGGTATTGCCCGATAAATACCGCAGAGAGTTATATGTATGATGGTGGTTAGCCTCAGTCATGAGCGGGGAAACGTAAACCTCCCTCCTACAGCAGTAGTAGGTATAACCGCAAAACGCAAATGCGAAGGAATTAGATAGGGATACAAGAGCCGTTCGGGGTAGGACGCGATGCATGCAAGCTTGACTCAACCGGTCCGTACGCGGGGTAAGCGCAGAAACGAGGGAGGGCGGAGGGTACCGGAACTGGTTTTGTGCCCGAGTCAGCTAACGGAGGGGGGAGGAAGGGGGGAGACCGGAAGGGGAGGGGGACGGAAGGGGGAACGGCAGGATGGAAGCAGGCTTACGGCCTTGATTGGCAAGGTTAATGTTATGAACATTTAATTTGTTCTGTATTTATGATCTTCATTGTATTTATTTATAAGTTTTTTTCTTCTTTGGATGGTTGTAGTGGAGTATAATTGGTCACTAACTGTTGCTCGTTATATATTTATTCGGTTCTGGTAGGATTAGTGTTATTCCAAATTTCTGATGGGGGCGAGGCGTAGGGATCCCCTAGGCAAAAGTTGGATGCGCTCCTGGATGATTATCTCAGTTTGCTCTTACCTGTTCCTTGTCTTATAAATTTATTTCCGTGTCACGTTTGCTACGTTGTGGGTGTATATATCGGTATATATTTATGACTGGTTTATTGTATCGATATATTTTTTCTTCTGTGGACATATACGTGTGTTTTCTTATCTAGTTGTGGTATAATTGACTCAATCGATGCTTGATTGGGTTCGTAGCGATGGGGGCTTGGGTTATTTTTCTATGTTTTGTTCATTCATCACTATATATTCTTTTATAGGAATAGTATGGTAGGTATGTCTTATAACTCAATTTCCAGCCTTAGTGTGCGAATGGTCCTGTTTGTACCAGCCTGAAGGTAGGATTGCAGGCAAGATTCTGTGTTTCCCATCTATTTATCTCATCTGTATATATTATCTACAGGAATAGCATGTTTTTTTGTCTGATTATTGGCGAGTTTAGGTCTGTATTGTGGGATGATGCAGCCCCTGCGGTCAAGATTCTATCTACCCCATATTGCATTACCTAGTTTTGAAACAGTTATATCAGTATTCCATTGAAGCAATTTTTCCAATAGCAAAAATACCTGAACGATATGGACTTACTGTAAGTTAAAATATTATGTTATGTATACTTAGTAATGATCGATTGATTTATGTTGAATTTGCGCAGTTTTTTGGAATTTCGATCAGTTAACTCATACAGTTTCAGGCATTTTGGTTATTATAGGCTTGCAGCTTCCACATTATTTCAGGCATAAGGGCGTCGGTTGTTGCATCATTGTGGTAGTTTTATATGTATATATGACACGTCTGTTACGATTTAGCCGTAGTTACTTTAGGTAAAGAGATGTTAATTTATCCCTGTTATGGCTATGTTGTCTATGTTGTTAGCGATCACAATTGTCTTTGTCAATTACCATAAGTGTTAACTAGCATTTTGTCTATTTCTATGTTTCAAATGCTCCAGTCGTTTTAGTATAATTAAAATACGAACTCAGTTTTTTCGAGGAACGATAGGCAGCGTCTAACTTGACAACGGCTTACTCCATTTTGATGTAATTCATTGATTTATTTCTAACTACTACCGTACCATTTTTGATGATACAATCATTGCCTTATAAGCTAACATTTTGCTTTGTTTTCTATAACAGATGTATATTCATCCAACTTGTGTACTCCAACATTGTATCATTTCTGATTGTCAATCATTTAATAATTTCCTAGCGGTCTTGAAGTGTGTATATTGAATATTCAATTTTTTGTATGTGTGTGTGTGTGTGTGAATAACTTATGCCGCCTATTCAACCCTTCATTATTAATACATTGGTTTAAACCCATCCTTACAACATGTTAGTGCTTTTCGATTTTTCCAACCCTATATTGCTTTCATATTCTCCGTATAATTAATGTTATCCATCCATGTCTTTGTCATCGTACAATAGTGTAGTCTATTCATAACAATATGTTAGCACATTTTGAAGTCCCAACCCCACGTTCTCGGGACTCTAACCACATGTATGCGTGATTTGCCACCACTTGTACTTGTCATTTTCCACACCCAAGTGTTTCGCTGTTTATCAGCCCCCAAGTACTTTTCTTTTCTCAACCCCGCCTGTCACTGTTTTTTTATAACGCTATGTAGTCGTTTTTTTTTTCAAAATAGACATTTCTGTATGTGCAAAGATGATACTATTGTGAATAATATTTTTGCTCCATGTAATCCGAACCGGCGGCCCCTAGAGA
>SDVV010042112.1:0-10373 GCA_016164225.1 Gammarus roeselii | reverse complement strand
GAAACTGATATAAACGTGTTGGTAACACTTTCGCAGAAGCCATGGGGGTACGGAGGAGGTAGAAACTGATATAAACGTTTTGGTAACACGTTTGCAGAAGCTATGGGGGGCACAGAGGAGGTAGAAACTGATACAAACGTGTTGGTAACACATTCGCAGAAGCCATGGGGCCACGGAGGAGGTCGAAACTGATATAAACGTGTTGGTAACACTTTCGCAGAAGCCATGGGGGTACGGAGGAGGTAGAAACTGATATAAACGTTTTGGTAACACGTTTGCAGAAGCTATGGGGGGCACAGAGGAGGTAGAAACTGATACAAACGTGTTGGTAACACATTCGCAGAAGCCATGGGGCCACGGAGGAGGTCGAAACTGATATAAACGTGTTGGTAACACTTTCGCAGAAGCCATGGGGGTACGGAGGAGGTAGAAACTGATATAAACGTTTTGGTAACACGTTTGCAGAAGCTATGGGGGGCACAGAGGAGGTAGAAACTGATACAAACGTGTTGGTAACACATTCGCAGAAGCCATGGGGCCACGGAGGAGGTCGAAACTGATATAAACGTGTTGGTAATACGTTCGCAGAAGCCATTGGGGGTACGGAGGAGGTAAGAACTGATATATACGTTGGCACGAATGTTTGAGAGTCGTGACTGCAGTCACAACTCTCATGACGGCACGATATTAGCCACTCTGCCACGCTATTTTTGCCTCAAATCCCTTCTAATGTACACAACATGAGGCATCTCAGGAGTTGATTTTTTTACTCGTGTACGTGACTTTTTCTTAGTCGGGGTCACACATATTATCATTTGAAGTGACTTTTGAAAAAAATTGGCCAATTGTAAAACTTTTTTGAGCTGTGTCATTTATCAGCGTTATTACAGTAAATCACATTGTAATTTTTCGGAACAACCAAACATGAGATCGAATTGCTTGTTCCGGAACTTGCATCGGTCTCTCAATTTGAATTTATTTCCCGTTAAATGTCAGTCAGGAGTTACACGTTCGACGTAAATTTCAATGCCAATTTGGTACAGTGTTTTTAATAACGATATTTTTTCCTAATTGAACCGTTACCCAGAACAAATGAAAACGATGCCTGGATAATTTGAAGCCGCCTGAACCATAATCCTTATAAGATAAGTATTCAATACCTTCACATGAATTCAGTGTCTGTTTGATATAAGATAACCAAAAGACAAATCCTCTGGTCATGAAAAAATTATTCGAATTTTCGTTGAACAGAATAATGTAAATTCAAAATCGTTGGAAATAATTGCAATGCCTTTTAAGCGGAAAAGTCTTTAATAGCTCGGAAATACAGTAAATCTTGAAAACATGTTGGTACAAAATTAATATTTTTCAATAGACGAGGTAAATGCATGGCTTGAACCGGATAAAATTATTTATAATAGATCTTACAACCAGAACTCATTGACATCTAGTAAGTCTCTGAAACTTAATCCAGTTAAGGCCAAAATAATAGTGGTACAATATTCATTCGTATTAGGTATTGCATGACAGGACATTTTTAGACGGTGGACAATAACTCTCTGTACATGTTATTTCACCCTCTTTATCCCTCCCCTATAATGGTGCTTCCAGGAGCCCCCCTTTTCCAGGCATCCGGACATAAGGGCCTTCTTCCATTGGGTCAGTTCCTGTATCTCTGAGTGGGTCGTGGGTCGCAACACGGCGTTATTGGCGCTTAATGCTAAGATACTTCCATGGCTTGGACCGTAAAGACGACAACTAAGTTGGATCATAGCAGCAGCAGCAGCAGCCTGTCCTGGTGGTAGGGAAGGCCGTATGCAATTAGAGTACAAGCTAGAGGTCAATTAGGCTCGTTGCAAACAAAACGACAAAACGATCGAGTTGGCAGAGACAATACGAGTACCGGCTGCTTTCCAGGGCCTGATTTATAAAGTTTTGGCGAAACCAATGTCAGATGCGTGGATGATGTCTTGCTGATGTCTTGGTGATGTTTGAAGATGTCTTGTTGATGCCTTGATGATGTCATGGTGATGTCTTGTTAATGCTTTGATGATGGCTTGATGCAGTCTTGATGATGTCTTGATGCATTGGCGATGTCGTGATGATGTCTTGGTGATGTCTGCATGATGTCTAGATAATGTATTGGTAATATCTCGATAATGCCTGGATGATATCTTGGATATCTTGGTTTTAGCGGAGCGTCGTTGGCGTATATATATTTTTTATCTTCTGCTTCCAGAACATTCACAACCGTATTCGAAACTAAGCACCGAGAACTTGAGGAGCAACATGTTTTTTTCACAATCTCCTCAATTCTATGAAGCATTTTCAAAGTGTGTTCCAATAGCTCATCAAATTTCTGCTGAAAAACAAAGTAATTTTTATTTATTGGTGTAAAGCATTGCAGTTCATCGGAATCGTTGAGTTGCATTGAACTTTACGATTTATAAAAGACGGCTTCAAACACAAAAAACATCTCGTTTATCCAGGATACAATCATACATATTAGTGAACAAGATGCAAATTACTATTATCGAATAAGATACATACCAAGAATTGTACTGTGCACTTTACAATTGGCTCTGCCTTTTGATTATATATACTTTACTACACCAGCTAATGAAGCAAGCCAGGTAATGATGCAAATCAGGTAATGATGCAAGCCAGCTAATGATGCAAGCCAGCTAATGATGTATGAGACGTTCACCTATAACTTGGCCATGTGGCGTTGCTGTAGTGCAAACACATACTTATTTTGCAGCATCCGGTAAATTTTAATAAATAGCTAAGGGTCGTTGTCGCGCCACATTTCACGAAGATAAGTACCAATTGGGTGCGGTAATGTATAAGTACCAATTGGGTGTGGTAATGTATAAGTACCAATTGGGTGCGGTAATGTATAAGTACCAATTGGGTGTGGTAATGTATAAGTACCAATTGGGTGCGGTAATGTATAAGTACCAACAAAGTTAATACAATAAGTATGGTTTACCGTAGAGCCTCTGAAAAATCAGTAGAAAGTTTCTCGCTGGAGATGAATGAAACTATCAGTGGCATCGACGTAGCCCATAATAAAGTGTATATTATGGGTGATTTCAACGGAAATCTGCCTCAGTATCATAGATCGAATTTAGTTGCTGATTATTGAAACAATTTCCTCTCTCATGGTCTGTACCCATTAATTAATAAACCAACGCGTACAGCTGTTGGATCCGCAACATTAATAGATAACATTTTCACCAACGATGTTAATAGTGTAACACGTGCAGCTGTGATCATTTCCGATGTCATCGACCATTACCCAATTTTCATTCAAAAAACAAATTCTCGCGAACCCAGTAATCCGACTATAACTACCGATCGTAAATATTGCGACCGTAACATTCAAAGCTTTAAAGAGGCGCTGGGAGCGTACGACTTTAATGAGATACTATTCACAGTAAACTCAAACGATGATTTCAAGCAGTTCCATAGTATATTAATTGAACTGTTCGAGGTGCATTTTATGCTCACAACTAAAAATCTCAGCTACAAACAAGCTAGGAGTCCGTGGATGACACCTGGTTTACTTGCCTCACAAAAAGAGAAGGACAGACTGTACCGTAGATACAAAAGGCATCCCATCACTCGTAGAGATGAATTTAAACGATACGAAAATGCCTTCACTAAACTGACAAATATTGCTCGTGAAAACTAAATCCAAAATTTGTTGGAGACCTCTCAAGGAAATAGCAAAAAAGTCTGGAAAATCATAAGCAACCTTATAGGAAAAAACAAACAGAGTAATTCGGATTCAATTATTATTGATGATGAAGTCATCACTGACCCTCAAACGATTTCAAATAGTATTCCCAATACTCTTATTGAATCAATTATTAGCAACAACATCCCTTTTAAACATTATTTAGAGAATGCTATTCCTGAACAGCCAAACTTTAACCCTACCGACTCAAACGAAGTTAAATCAATCATTAATGATTTAAAAAATAGTTGCAGCACTGGCTGAGATAACATCCCAACCAATGTAATTAAAGCTATATCTGGTACTATTGTAGCTTCCTTGACCCAACTTATCACTAAGTCTCTCATGCAAGGAGTTTTTCCTGATGCACTCAAAATCGCTAAAATTAGTCTAATATATAAAAATTGAAGCAAAACAGACATAAAAAATTATCGCCCAATATCAGTCCTGCCTGTTTTAAGCAAAGTTTATGAAAAAATAGTTTATGCTGGACTATATACTCATTTAGTCTCAAATAACCTACTTAGCCATAATCAATTTGGTTTTCAAGCTTTCAGGAATACTGAGCATGCTATATTAAAATTTGCTGGAGACGTTGTTGATGGTTTTGACAGTGCTTAAGTCACCGTTGCAACTTTTATGGATCTTAGCAAAGGTTTTGATTGCGTGAATCATGAGATTTTAGTTGCAAATTACAGCATTATGGAGTTAGTTCCATCGATATGAGTTGGATAAAAAGCTATCTTCTTGATTAGAAAACATTTAGTGACTTGGAATAAACAATCATCATCTGCTAGTACGTTAAATATAGTAGTTCCGCAAAAGTCGATCCTGGGACCTTTGCTCTTCCTTATATATTAATGACATTGTAAACACTGGCAACAAGTTATCCTTTGTCCTTGTCGCAGATGATACTACAGTTTGTTCGACCGGGAAAAACCTCAATGATACAATTACTACTATGAATAATCAATTTGTTCACATTTCAAACTGGTTCACATCCAGCAAGCTGACGCTAAATGTTGACAAGACGTAGGTCATGATATTTTCCAGGAGAATGATACCTGTTCCTAACACAAAAGTCGAATTGAATGGTCAACAGGTGGCATATGTAGCAAAAACAAAGTTTCTCGGTGTTACCGCAGATCAGAGACTCAACTGGAAAGATCACGTCACATTTGTTGCTGGGAAATTATCCCAATCACGTGGCATCTTACACAAAATTAGAAATTGTTTTACCACTCCTGCTAAAAGGTTTTTGTACTATAGCCTTATACATCCTTTTCTGACGTATTGTGTAAACGTGTATGCGTCTACCTACAAAACAAACTTAAGACCTATCGTTCTTAGTCAGAAGCGTGTCATCAGAACATTATCTCATGATAGCAGACGTGACCACACGTTGCCTCTCTTTTGTCAATGGAACATCCTCCCACTGTGTCAAATCATTAACTTTTCCGCTGCAGTGTTTGTCTACAAAGCTTTGAATCATTTAACTTACATTAATAACAGTTTTTTCATTTAAAATAATCCTATGTATGATTTTTGCAACAATGCGGATTTGGAAATTCCCCGAAATTCGTCAACACAGTCCCCTCTATTTTTAAAATACAGAGCTGCTAAAACCTGGAATAAGGACTGACAGAAGTATTGCTACCTTTAAACGTTAACTAAAATTATACCTGTTTGAACTTGTACGTGCAGAAACTCTTGAATTGTAATTTACTTCTGCTATGCAATTTAACGCGTCAACTATTTGTGTTTCAACATTTCATTTATAGATGCTTTCATTCTGTATATATATATTTTCTCTCGCCTCACATGCTCAAATTTCCAATTATCTTGTTCATGTAGAAACCCGTCCATTTAGTGTACCCATCGATTATGACTCATTGAAATATTTATTTCCCGTGTGCATATGCGTGAGTAATGTAATAGACAACCTTATGTCGGACATTTTCTGCTCTCAAGCTAAGTAAATGACAGCTGAAAAAGTAAATTGTCATGATAAAGTAAACGTCGGTGAGCAGACTTATTCTACTTATTTTTCTTGAAATTAATGGTCCAATGCAATGCTTGCATCTGTCTCGACACATTAAAAAGTGGAGAGTAGAGGATGTCCCCCAACAATGTCCGTCGGTAGGTCCTTCCTCCTCAACCCTAGTTTTAAGTTGATATTAAATTCACCTAGGTAGCAAATGATGTCTTCAGAACAGCTCACTTTGACGAAGACTTGGTACGTATCATCTGTGTATTCTGATATTTCTGTTATTTTGTCAAAATCTCATTTTACCTAAATACATTTTGAATCCTTAAATCCTTTAAATCCAATTGGGTGAGGTAATGGGTGTGGTATCATATCCATCACACCGATGCATTAGCTACCGGGTGAAGGTGATGACGCTGGCCAGAGAAAAAATATACACACTGCTTCCTATTATATCAATTTAAGCAAATGTCTTGAGGGTTCGTTTACCACCAGCAAAGCTTCTTCCTCCTCCGTACGCTAGACACATGGGTTGAGGGAGTTTGAGCTGGAGTAGGTAATTTTATTTGAGAAACTACGGTTTTATAGTGATCATTATCAGTGGGAATCACTAACTGATCGTTCTTACACGACGACTGCGACGACAATTCCAAGCTGCTCGATCGTTGTTGGACCCGTCGAGTAGCTGTACGAACTCATAATTTCCTATGTTCATTGCATTTCTCGTAGCTCTGTAAATGGAAATCTATGTTCCATGACTTCAGTAAAACCAATCACTGGACGGAAGTTAAAACATCAAGTTTTCTCATAGGAGACTCCAAGTCTTGCCGTAGAACAATTAACTTCCATCGCTCGATCAGCTGACTCTGCAAACTAGATAAACCGAGGGGTGACAAATTGATTGACACTGAGTTGGGCTGCTGATGACCTAAAATAAACGCAACGGGAGTCAGCTTCGAACCAAAGAAACAATATAATACGGAGGGTTTGCTTCCTCGGTGGTAAATAAGCAAACCGAATCTTCAAGTGTTCTGCATAACACCCGCGAGTAAAATGTTCACAAATTTCAAAGTACTTTTTAGGATCCGCAATTTGGGTACATTTTCTAATAAGTTCACTTGATCAGCAAGTGCCATTGAATAAAAGGTGCCAAAATTAGTTGGGCTCAGCCTCCAGTAATATTTACTAACATTTATTGCATCAACGGAAGTTATTTGTTAACAGAATTCATTTCCACAATTAGCGGCCGCTGTTCGGAAAAATCCTCACTGATGTATTTTGGAAAACATGATTACCCGGTGCATGTTTTTCATGAAAACCTGAAGTGATGAGAATATTACTTCTTGTTTACTGGCAGCAAAGCCAGACCTTTACCCTCTCATTGAAATACTCTGGGTCCTAATCTTATTTTACGATAGTAATAATGCAATTTTTTTAGTGATACCGCAGAATATCGCAACATGATAGTCAAGCATGATTATATTGCAACAATAATTCGCAAGAATGGTATTATTACCTCGTCGCAGAGGTGATGCTGCTGCTAACTAAGCATATCTCACTAGCTGAACTCCCCACAACGTTTTTTGATACTCCTGCTCATGACCGCACTGCGAAGGCCTGCCTCAAATGGCTATTATAGTCTGATGATAAACTTGACCAATTATGCAGTGGCTTTAAAACATCGATTCAAGGAAGGCACCTCAAGAATTGGAGTTACTATTATTTAAAATTTCAATAATTATTAGATATCTGAAAAAATTATGCGTTGGACTATGGGAAAAGCTGATAATAATAATTCCATTTAATCAAAATATTTGTTGATTGCAAGGTTTATTTTGTTTAATACATTTTTTGTTCACTCATGATAGACAATACAACCAATAATACGTAAGTTTAGTTTAACTTCCATATGATGAAATAAGTCGTTCTGTACCAAAAAAGTAAGTATTGACACACGAGCGACCTATTTCTCAGTATATTACGATTCAGGTGTTCATTACTTGTATAGAAATCAAGGGTGATGTAAGGGCAAATGTAACTCACTCTACGAGATAATCACTAGAACTGTTATTAGAGAGATTTCTTAGGAAAAGTGTGTTTGTATATGAAATATGGCACTGTAACATATTTATGTGCGACTTCTATCACGTTGTCGTGCAATAAATCAATGTGGGACTGTCATTCTAAATTATTTTTTACATTTATAAAATGCAAACCAACCCAATTTTCTTGCAAAAGATTTCGTCAGAGTTTTTGCTGAACTATTCTAGCTAAAAGTTCAGAAATTACTGGACGGAAATGGAAAAAAATTGTCGGGTTCTTGTTTACATGCTCGTTTGCATATTGAATGCAATTTTTTTGTTGTACATTAAAACGAAAATGCGTAGACGTCTTTAAAAATACGTGTGCTATCTGGCACACCAGATGGGCCTCCTCTGAAAACAAAGTTAGATTGCTCATGTCGAGAGAGTTTGAACCTCAAAGCAACCCAAACTTGTGTCTTCCGATACTTGAGCCTTGTTGCGCTTGTCAGTTGCGCAGAAAGAACTAGACCACAAACTCTGGAGAAGTTTGAAAGAAACGAACAATTTCATTGATTTCTATGTTCTAATATTGCCGTTGCTATTCGTTTGCCACGTGGATTATATATTGGTATTTGAGCATAACCGATTAGACAAAATATAAATACTAAGAAGCGGTCAAAAAGTGTAACATTGGAGGCAGCAAATTAATCACTTGTTCTTATGAAAAAATAATGAAGTGAAAAATATTCTATTAACTCATCACGTTCATGTTTACGCCATTCAATGGTTGCAACTTTCGCGGTTAATATTTTAGAACGCCGATCAAATCAATGATGTTTTTTGATGACATTATAAGGACAAATCATTACCCATAGAGCTATAAGAAATCACTTGATTGTCTCTGGCTAATCGTCCAACAAAATGAGAACTCCATCGGGAAGGGGTGTACCAATTTATCCAAATGAGCCACCTAGATCAAAATTTACAACCCCTGTAACTGCGAAAAAGGATACACTATTAAATCTGATGGAGAATTTTAATGAGTGACTGATTTTAACAAACGAATTTTTCATCACAGAATGTGTTAACGACCGAAAATCTCTGACTGAATCTCTTACGACAGAATTTTTCAGGGTGCACACATATATGCGTTGTATTATATGTAATCACACATACCCGTATTGATGAATATAATAAAAGTCTAAGATCTGTAATGCAGAACCAGCATTGATGCAGCATGTTGTGAGTTCGAGCGTCGGCAAGGACACCACAGTATTACGCCGTGGAGGCTAGTAGACTCCCTCCTCAGTGCCAGCCTAACCCTGCACCCTACACTCATATCTGATCAATCAATGAACATTCTATGAATCGAACAGACCTGTTTATCAAATTTGTTTTTGCTCGGCTTCATCGATCAACTGTTTATTTAGTTAATAGATTTGAACAGATTAGCATGAACATAGTTACCTGCTTGTTAGAGAATACGCCGCTCAATTTTTTAGAGTAATGTATACACTTGGCAGCAGGAGTTGACCGACATTGCCATCAATACAGGTCCTTAGAAGTCACATTTAAAAAAATATATACCTTTCCGTATGCTGTTTGGGAAATGGTCGCTTGCTTGGTGATGCAGGATACCAGAATACAAAATGAAATCCGCTAGAATTCCCTGAACGAATGAGCAGCTTCAATGGAAATTGTATTGTGTCCTTGAATACTTTAAACCATAGCTGTACAGTTAATGAATCCACTCTTTTTTTAATATTATCAGGTTTGGGAATTTAACTCAATGCACTTTCCTCTGACTAAATTTTTCGAATGATCCATATATCGATTTTTTCAATGGAGACTGTACTGGACAAAAAAAAATGTATTGCAAAGCCATTGGGGCTTATTCTACCATTAATCTGTGACTTTAAGATTTATTATGGCATTTGAACTTGTCAGCGTGTCCGGATTCAAAATAATAAAAGTTACTAAGTTCTTTTTCACAGTCTTATCAGCTAATGAAATAGCAGTTCAATCTAATTTTGAGATATTAAAAATTATGGGTGAGTCAAAGAGCCAGCCTCGTTAGGAAATATTGAATTCTCTGACTTAATGTCATTTTTTTCGATATTCAATCTTCTGGACATTAACGAAGCTTCCTTCAACGTCAAAATGAACCAATCAATATTACATGCTTTTATTACCAGTTTCGTCCATAGAGGGCGGCCAACATATCACGCGACATTCGCCAAGGCTAAATCATGTTTATTGTTCTTGGAGCTCAAAGCTAAGAGTATTGAGATGACAATTTGTCAAATAGATTACATATTTAATTGCAAAATATTGTAAGTTAAAACGATTATTGTAAAGACCAGCGTCAACATGTGCACACTTGAGTGCACGGACCTGGTCTTAAACGAATGGTCAGTATAAGAAACCTACGAACGAGGACTGAATGAAGGGCCAATTGTGACTTCGACGGCATATCATTCAGGTTTATTATCAATACGATGATAATAAAAGCAGAACGGAAACCATGACCATTTCTTTAAATATTTCACATCGTCTAAAGATAGTAGAAGAGGATGTATGCTTTTCAGTCCGTTTCTTTGGGGTATAAGAAACATCTTCT
>SDVV010042111.1:0-10373 GCA_016164225.1 Gammarus roeselii | reverse complement strand
TTCAGTGTCACGGTGTGCTCACGTGGCCTTATCTCTTGGTCGGTAAGAGTCACTACCTCATCCAACTGGTCCGAGTAGCATACATGTTACACCTGGTTGTCGCGTGACAGGTTATGTTATTCTGTGATTTTTATACAGTGATCGTTCCAGTGTTGCTTTGTAGATGTTATGTCGGTGTTACGAAGCCGCGTGCTATTTTATAATGTGTCCCAGAAGCGATCTATCTCGTCTTCAATAGTTTATTTTTAGGTAAGGCCTTAGGCATTTTATCTAGGAACGTTTGAATGATAGCGTTGACATCTTTGTTCATCAATGTCTTATTTACCAATAAGCTTTTTAAAAGATTAAGTACGTGAACACGGCTTTGGATATCGGGATGACTAACAAGCCCGTTCGATTCAAATTTTAATGCCTTGATGGCTCGTACGTAATGAAGCAAGCCGCCGGAGAGTGTCTTTGCAGTGGGAGGCAATGAGGCCGCATATAGTGCTTCAACATCGTCATTATTTGTCTCCTTTTGTTTGATTGGTTCCGGTGTGGGCTCTGTTGTTATGCTAGAGCGATAGAGGCCGTTGATAGAATAAAATAATTTTAGTGCTATTTCAGGCGAAGCGTTCAAATCTAGCATATCATCCCCACGCATGTTCAATCTTTGACTGTGATACGTACTGCTATGTTCTGCTATTTCTGGCCCTGTTGTTACAGATATGGGTGTAGCGCTACCACCAATATGATTTGTTGTGAACTTTCCCATCTTGGATTTTAGAACTAGGTAGTAAACTGATTCATCCATGGATTATTTTTGTCAAGAAACTCACTGCAGTGGGTGATAGTAAA
This sequence comes from Gammarus roeselii, assembly GCA_016164225.1. NCBI lineage: Eukaryota > Metazoa > Arthropoda > Malacostraca > Amphipoda > Gammaridae > Gammarus > Gammarus roeselii. Next base: position 9,536 of record SDVV010042111.1, on the reverse strand, counting down.
TTTAACAGAAACCCTCCACGCACGGTTTATAATGTTTTCCTTTGGGTTCCGAAGGATTTACTTCCGGACGATTTACTGCCTAATTGTTTTATTAAAGAGTTGAATTTATTTACCCGTGACTTGGTTAGTTTGTCACAGACCAATTTTACGCTCTGTATATGAAGATATTTCGCAGATGATTTTAACTTCTTTTTCACTTAATAGTTTGATGAGTTGACTACGTTCAGATGATTTTAGTTGATTTAATTTATAATAAAATTTCAATTCACGTTTCAAAGTACGTTTATCACACATCACGACACAATGTCTCCTTCATTAATCCACGTAGGTTTGCTGTCTGGATAATCCTTGTATATCACGTAGATTTGCTTTCTTCCTCGTCTAATTCGGGTCTTCAACACCTTGATGGCATAAATATTAGGTCTGTCACACTGAACTAGTTTCTGCCTGTAAGCAAAACCTTTGATGGGTTCATCAGTATCGAGCGGTATTATTTCATAGGTCGGAGGGTAATGTTTTTGTTTAACACGTGAAATACGAAACACTTCCTTAGTGAACTTTGGTTCTTATCCTCGCCTGAATGTCTTGAGACTGGGATCACTGCACTGTAAGCGTACGTACACTTCCACTTATAGTTGTGTACTGGGTACTTTTATTATTTTACGTCGTAATTTATACATTTCAAACAACAGTGCCTGAATTTGTTTTGGGTCGTTCAACAAATAAACGTCAAAGGGGACCTGTCTCATTAATGATGAATGTGGTGTCATATTGTATGTGTTCACAAGTGTTTACAAGTCATCTATGAAGCGTTCATTTTTTTAGCGTGCAAATATTTACCCAACTTAAGTTTTATAGTCCGTATGACACACTCTGCTAGGGATGCTTTGATGGCCTTGCTGTATGTGTAATAAATGGATATGTTCTTGCTGACCAAATAAGTTTTAAAGTTTTTATTGGTAAATTCACTGTCTTGATCTGAACAGATCCGAGTTGTTGGCCATACTAGCTCGTTGAATATATTACCAAATGCTGTAATCATATTTTGAAATGTAATAGCTTTCAAAGATTGTACACACAGATATTTGCTGTATGTATCAATGCCGATCAAAAAATATCTAATTCCGTAATTTTCATCTGCATAATCTTTCATTTAGGCAAAATCCGCACTGAGAATCGATCCAGGACGCTCAGCTGTGGACCTGCGTCTGCTAAATTTCAAGGGAGCTTGTCTGACTCTTGTAGAAATTTTTCAACATCGCGTCTTGTTGTAGAAGGACAAAAAATATTCGTATAGCTTTGATGTAGGACCTTCGCGCAAGAGTATGAACCAACAGCCTCTGGACTGTAGTAGACACTATTTATTTTAATTCACTACTAATCTCAAATCTGGCATACATTATATTTTATAGAGGTAACACTTGTTCAAATTCCTGTCCTGCTATTTGTGCTCTAATCAAGAGTTTCGAAGTACTTTGGTGTGCGAAATCAACCATGATGTGCTCATATGGTTTTTGTTCCACAGTATCTTGTACACGGAGATGAACGCTTCAATCTTGTCTTTTGCAAGGAATGCTTTGCTAAAGTAACTCAATTGATTGATATCGCGCATGCGCAAGATAAGAAAGTGCGTGGTATTTAAAGATATTTTGCGGTGGAATGGATTTGAGTGAAAGAGTGATTGGTTTAAATATATCGCGCTGATATTTGCGTGCCTACCCTGACAAAAACAGATGCGATAATAAGTAAAGACTCTGATTCCAACATGAATTCATCATACACAACAAGTAGTTTACATTTAGTTTTCTTTGCTAATGGATCGAATGCGACTTGTCCTGTGTGTATTTTAATTTTTTCATATTTCCTTATAGGAAAGTGCTCTGACCCTGAAACGACCACCACCTCATCGAAACTATCAATGACTTTACTAATTATTTTTTCCTCAAGGACACTTTTCTCACAAGATGAGAACCCGCTCACAAGCAATCGTGCGGGTTTGGCGAAGAGGTTGATGTCCGCATACCTAATCGTCTCCATCTCCCCCAGCAGGTGATAACTTACTACTATTTTTCAATGAACCTTTAATTTGTATATTTTTTTCTCTTTCTCTTCTATGCAGATGCATTCCATCGAGGATATGCTGAAGTCAAGGACCCGTTTGGTAACACTAGGTAATTATCAGCGTGGGCTAATTACATCTCTAAAGTTAGATCGATCATGCCAATATCTTTGACATCAACCAATGTGGCTTCCGTATGCTTTTTTCCAGCAGTTGATTTAACCGATTATCATTTATTTCTCAACAGATCATGGTAAAAACTCGATCGGGGGTAGACCAGATCAACCCGGAACTTCAGAGACGATAAGGTATGCTTAATGAAAAGCGTCTACATATTTTTTGGACTCTGTAATCAATCTATTCCGCGTTAGAGCAAAAAACCGTGTTATATTTTTTCTTAATACATAAAAAAATCATTTGTAGACCGACGCAGTACCCTCCAGCAAATTATCCGTATCAGGGCTGTCCGCTGGCCAGTCTTCGCCCAAACTATGAGGGGGATCCCAGGTACGGTAACCCAAACTACCAGCGTCACCCGCTGCCTATACCTCACTTGCCGCAACCTCGACAACCGTGGCAGAGACCACCGATGCAGACACATGTATGGCAACCTCGACAACCGTTGCAGAGACCACCGATGCAGACACAAGCATACCCGCAACCGACTCAAGCTTATCGTCCATCAGGAGACTTTTTCAAAGTCGGGCATGATGCCTTTCAAATGTTAGTGTACACAAAGAAATATTTTTATGATTTTTTTATTTAATAAATTATTCCATCTTCCTTCAACAACATCTTCACCATAGGTTGAGAAGGCGAATGATCTGTCTGGAATATCCATCGTTAAGGGTTTGTCGTCCGAGATTAGCTCAAGTGAGTGAAATGTACTACGCTACAGCATGATTTCCTCTTGACTGAGGAAGCTAACTATAAAGTCAGGACTTAGTACGATTCTAGACTTGTGCAGTTTTGATTTACTGTTTCAGAACACGAGCGTTATTTCTTCAGAATTGCACTCCAGTTCCACACTCGACAAATCCTGTTTTATTAAAACAGTCACTTGTTCCTTCATCTTCAAAAAGTTCAGGATAATTTTATATGTTGGTAGGTCGTTGACACAAAATTTCCAGCTTGAATGAATGCAAACCTCTGGAGAGTCTGGTTATAGGTGACTGCAAGATTTCCTACTTGTATCAGCTCAATTTTTTTCGGTCTTGTTGATCAATCTTGAGGAGGAGTAGTCTCGACGAGAAGCTGATGATGTGTGTGTCCACCGCCTCAGCGGCACTAGTTTTATACGACCCCACCGCTGCAGGCAGGCAAACAGGTTATAACACGTATATCGTTTTGATTTCGTATTTATTTAGTTTTGTTCTCGTACATCTGGCAAACCTCTTGCCCAATTATCGTACACTGTTGCATAAAATGACGAGTGCTGCAGTTCAGACATTATTTGTGCTCTTGATCTCATCGGCGACACACCTTCCTCGAAATGTAAGTAATTCTAACCCGTCTATTTTTTTTTATTCTAGAGATATCTTTCTGTAACTTTACTAGTTCATTTTGTATCGATTTATTATACATAAACCTATGTTTGTTCATGTAGGATGAATCAAATACAATTGCTGAAGGATGCAGGGAGTGTCCCATACCGAAATGATGCCTGTCCCCCCCTCGCATGCCCGCGGAGAGAGTCCCACTAGCAAGCAGGCAGGGTGCAGGAGATGGTCCTTCCAACGGGCGGAGACGTCAAACTAACAGACGGGCGGGATGCAGTAGATGGTTTCTCCAACGGGCGGAGAGAGTCCCAATAACGAGCGGGCGGGGTGCAGGAGATAGTTCCTTCAACGGTCGGAGAGAGTTCCATTGAGACCGGGCGGGATGCAGGAGATGGTCCTTTCAACGGGCGGAGGCGTCACACTAACCGGTGGGCTAAGTGCAGTAGATGGTCCTCCAACGGGCGGAGAGAGTCCCACTAACGTGCTGGTGGGGTGCAGGAGATGGTCCCTACAACAGGCGGAGAGAGTCTCACTAACGAGCGGGCGGGGTGCAAGAGATTGTTCCTTCAACGGGCGGAAAGAGTCCCGCTAATGAGCTGGCGGGGTGCAGGAGATGGTCCCTACCACAGGTGGAGAGAGTCTCACTAACGAGCGGGCGGGGTGCAGAAGATGGTCCCTACAACGTGCGGAGCGAGTTACTCTAACGAGCGGGCGGGGTGCAGGAGATTGTTCCTCTAACGGGCGAAGAGAGTACAACTAACGAGTGAGCAGGGTGCAGGATATGGTCCTTCCAATGGGCGAGACGTCACACTAACGACGTGCAGGGTACAGTAGATGGTCCTCCAACGGACGGAGAGAGTCTTACTAACGAGGAGGCGGGGTGCAGGATACGGTCCCTCTAGCGTGGAGAGAGAGTTCCACTAACGAGCGGGCGGGGTGCAGGAGATTGTCCCTCCAACGGGCGGAAAGAGTCCCATTTTGACCGGACGGAGTGCAGGAGATTGTCTCTCCAACGGGCGGAGAGAGTCCCATTGAGACCGGGCGGGGTGCAGGAGATGGTCTTTTCAACGGACGGAGACGTCACACTAATCGGTGGGCAAGGTGCAGTAGATGGTCCATCTAACGGGCGGAGAGAGTCCCAATAACGAGCGGGCGTGGTGCAGGAGATGGTCTCTTCAACGAATGGAGAGAGTCCCACTAACGAGTGGGTGGGGTGCAGGAGATGGTCCCTCCAAAGGACGGAGCGAGTCCCACTAACGAGTGGGCGGGGCGTAGGAGATTTTCCCTCCAACGGGCGTAGAGAGTCCCATTGAGACCGGGTGGGGTGCAGGAGATGGTACTTCCAACGGGCGTAGACGTCACACTAACCGGCGGGCGGTGTGCAGTAGATAGTCCCTCCAACTGGCGTAGAGAGTCCCACTAACTAGCGGGCGGGGTGCAGGAAATGACGAGCAGGATTTATGGCAGAGTGCATAGTGACACGATTGTCATGCAACCAGCTTCTGAAGTAGCAATCAAAAGTACCACAAATAATCAAATTGTGCTGCTGGTTGCCGATGAGCTTCCAATAACTTGTAAATACTGACGACAATATTTCACATGTGTAACTTTCACGTCTTGTCGCGGACGGTTAAAAGCCTTTGTCTGTTAGAAAGGGCCACGGCATACGGTGAGAGACAAAAGGGCGAGGGCAGCGGTTCAGGGTATCCTGTCTTCACTTAGGGTTACCCAGAGGCGGTCGAGGATATGACATTCTGCTTTGGCGTTCTTGCGTCGAGATTTCCAGCGCGAGTTGAGGCTTTTTCAATATGCTGTAGGATCTCTTTTTTTTATGTTGTACAGGTGCGATTAGGGTTTTTCAGCTGGCGCTTGTGTTTTATTTGATATATCGACGTCGGGGAATGTAACATCTCCTCCACACATTTTACTAGTCGAGGGAGATGTTTGCACTAGAGCCCCTATCCACGAATGACACAATATATGGCGGTTAGACTAAGCAAAAGATCACGACTGATGATGTTGCATATTTCATTTATTGTACGATGCACATTTCATTTCAGCCTACTTGATATTATTGTGGGAACTTTAGGAAGAGCGATCACGTGACACCAATGCTTAATAAATTGAGGTGGCTGAACATCCAAGAACGACCCTTGCGAAAGCCCGCGATCCGGTGGTGGTGGCCCCTTCCGTCTTCCGAACAACGCGGAGTTCAGCATACTGCTGCGTTGGATGCACCCTTGGCGCTGTCTCCTGTTGGATAGGTCGTCGCTCAGCCTACTGATGGTTCGGCTCCGTCTCCTGATGGACAGTTCGTCGCCACTGATGGATCGGATCCTTTGAGTGAGGGTATATTTCACCAATCTACCTCTGATTTTTTTTTGAGAATAACTTTGTCTCATCAACATTCATTCCATACACTGAACATGTCAACATATCGTCCATGAATACATTGGGATGCAAGGAATTAGTGAAACACGCTGAATCTAAATTAGGAACATTCCAAAGACTCCAATGCACCGTAAAGGTGAAAATGGGCAAACATATTGAGGATGCATCTATAGATGACAAGGACTAGGTGATAAAAACCGCACTTTTAAGTGAGTTGATTGAGGATCTCGGGGTAGATTTACAGAATAAATTAGGAAAACAGGAGCGGGAAGGTAGTGGCTGGAGCATTAATACAGTGAACAGTGTTCAGCTTCAATTCTACAAGAAGGTGCTTAAAGGGAGAAAACGTATTGTAGACAATGTTATTTGGCCCAAAAATTGTCCAGGCCTGCACCATATAGTCAATATAAAGACAAAAAACAATAATTGTGTACTCACAAGCATGATTGCACACTTCCATTAGCCTGAAAATAAAAATCTTACAAGGAAACGAAAACAATCAGAGTTAACTTACCTCCCGTACAAAAACACTTACTTTAACTTTCCCAAACTTGCCTTGAACAAACCTGTAGCTTTTGAAGATATACCTAATATAGAAAGAGATTGTGAAGTTAACATCATACTGAATCAGGTCACAAAAGAGAAGGATGGTAATGGTCTGGTCAGTGTGTACAGAAGCAGTCTAGAGGCCAGTGAGGAGCGCACGATCCATCTTGTGCAAATATTAGATGCAAATCATGTCGCTCTCATTCCGTGTTTCACTACATTTGTTCGTACATTTAGAGAAACGAGACTGAGAGAGAACTTTTATTGTCCATTCTGCATGCAGGGCATGCATGAAAGCAAAAAAGCTGGACACGTAAATTTTTGTTCATCCAGTACAGGCTTGCAAAACATCAGTATGCCTGAAAAAAAAATCTCAGCTATGAACGCAACAATGAAACCACCCGTTGTTTGTTATTATGACTGGAGCCAAGCCATGAGGGAAAACATGTAGTCAACTTACACAAGTTATGCATGTACAGTTATACATCAGTGGATAAAGACGGGAAAATTGTAGGGCACTAAGTAGTCGATTCGACTAAAGTTCCTCTTGAAAAGATCGAGACATATCTCGTCAAGAATATGTTGATGGATTATAATGATTACATGGACACCTTACCATTGTACCCCGAACCCGTCCTCACAAAACAAGACGTAACAAAATGTTTGCGAAGGCACAACATGTGAATGCTGCGGGACGCTTATGGAGAAAGACAAGTTCGCCACCATAATCATTACATCGAGTTTTTCTTTACCCAACAAAGAAGTAATATCAGGGGACTTTATAGCCCCTCTATGTTCAAATTGTAACCTTAGAATCACAGAGAATGTGCGCTTTATGCTATTATTGCTCACAATGCATTGACTTATGATATGCGCTTCATATTGAAAGGATTGGATGGCACTAACTTCTCATATATAAATGTGTTACCAAAACAGTCGGACAAGATATTCAGCATCTCTGTCTCCTTGAACGATGCCACGAGCAAGCACGGTGTCAAGTTTATCGACTCGTTCTCGTTCCTCGACTCAAGCTTAGACAGTCTTGCCAAAAATCTTAAAGACAGTGGCCATGACATGCCGCTCCTCAATTCCTAGCTCACAAGTCTCGGCAACAAGGACAAGGTTCTAGACCTCGCTCCTCGAAAAGGACATTCATTCTTGTGAGGCTATCACATCGGATTCTGTACTCGACCAAACAGACATCCCGTCGCAACAAGAACTTTATAATCAACTACGAGGCAAAGGAATTTCGAACTCTGATTATGTTGAAATGATTGAAATGCGACAGGCTGCCAATTGCAAGACTGCGTGACTACATGATCATCTACCTGCTCATCGATACGTTGCTACTGGCCGAAGTCTTCCAAAAGTATAGGGAGACCATGACACGCGACTTTACCCAGGACCCCGTCCATTTTGTGAGCGCCCCTGGCTTTGCAATGCAAGCTGCTCTTTACGAAGGCGAGATGAAACTGGAACTGGTCAAAGATCTTACCAAGATAAAAAATCCTCGATGCACAGACTATGACCCTAAGCTACCTGTGTCTTCAGCATTAATGTGGGACTTTAACAGTCTTTATGGTGTACGCTTGAGTGAGTCCCTTATCATTGGCGAAATCCACGAGCTCACACCCGAAGAAATCCAAGCGTTCTACTTGGTGAACGCGGACTGTTCTGGTGGGTACACGTACAATGTTTGTATCGATGCCCAAGTCAGCGATAAAGTTGCACGAAAACCAGACGAGCTGCCGCTACTGCTACATCACAAAGAGGTTACCATGGACGATGTTTCGCGCTTCACAAAAAAATCTCTTGGCAGGCTTGGAACATCTCAGAAGCCAAAAACGTGCAGATCGTAGCTGGTTGCTAGTCATCTACCTCAAACTGACTACATCGTGGCCTTGGAACCTCTTAAAGTACTCCTCAGGCAAGGACTGGAAGTGATCAAGGTTTATCAAATTTTTCGTATAAAGCAGGACACGGTCTTCAAATTCTCTATCATGAAAAATATCCAAAAACGTCATAAGTCTACGAACTCCTTCAAAAAGTCCCTGTACAAACGGGAAGCTTTTGTTCAATCCGCTCAACAAAAGTCTAGAGGCAAAGGTTGTGTGCACACCCAACGAGTTCCGTAAACATGCTGCCAACCCCCTCCTAAAAAACTGCTATGCTATCGACCCCGAAACAGTCATCATGATTCTCAAACAGAAAAATGTCCAAATGGTACACCCACTCTAAGTTGGATTCTACGTGCTTGAAAAAGCTAAAACAAAAGTCTACAGCTTCTTTTATGATACACTAAAACCACGCTACGGTAACAACGTCTCGCTCACCTACTCGGATACAGACTCATTGCTGCTCCGGTTCAAAGGTGTGGCCAATATTGAGGCAGAAATGAGGCAAGCTCCTCGGGTTGAATATATGGACTTCTCCAACTACCCCAAAAATCATCCCATGTACAATGAATCAAAAAAAGGACAGCTGGGACTACTGAAAAGCGAAACAGCCGACGAATACCCGAGTGAAGTCGTTTGCTTACAGCCCAAGTCTTACAGCATGTTGCTCGAGTCTGACGCCACAAAATCAGCTGCCAAGGGTGTCAATTGCCAGACACAAGTCAAAATCAAACATGAACAATACAGAGACATACATAACCAAAAAACCTACACACACTTTGAGACCATACACAACATTCGCGCGCAAGCATGCCAGCTTCAAATTATAAGCACTATTAAAAATTGCCTCAGTATATTTCAAAACAAACGTTACTATCTCGACGCTTGTACAACTCCTGCCTATGGGCATCCAGACATTCCCAAAAATCCATTGCAGTTGAACTTAGCGTCACTAAAAAGAGGAAGCGATGTGTCTTGGGTGATGATGACCTCGATGTTCAAATGAATTTAACATGTAAGAGACGCAAGCCAGGGGAAGTCGTCTTTGGCGTGTGTAGTCGCTATGGAAGTACGTCCACGTTTCCAGGTTTTATTCTGTAAAGTTACCTAATATGTTGTAAATATGTAAATAAATGAATATGTATA
>SDVV010042110.1:0-10373 GCA_016164225.1 Gammarus roeselii | reverse complement strand
TCAGTTCGCATCCAAAATGAAAAGGCTTGCTCGCTCGGCGTTTTCCTTACCCTTCATAATCTTCCACACTTCGATCATGTCTCCTCTAACTCCACGCATCTCTAGCGAATAAAGGTTGAGTTCGCGGTCTCCCTTCCTACGATTTATTGCGCAGCGAAGGGATAAGTTTGGTAGCTCTACGTTGAACTTTCTGTAATTTAATAATGTCTTTTCTGAGGTATGGAGACCAGAATTGGACGGAATACTCATGGTGCGGTTTTACAAATGCTTGTATAACTTGCGCATAGTGTTTCTGCTCTTGTACGAGATTGTGCGGGATATCATGCATAACATTTTATTGCCTTTTTTAGCAGCATCGATACATTGCTTGCTGTTTTTCAAGTCATTACTAATGATGACACCTAGATCTCTCTCTTAGGTGACATGTATCAGTTTCTTTCTGGACATGGAATATTCGCGTTTAGGGATATGGTAACCAATGTGCATAACTTTACATTTGTCGACATTGAATTTCATTTGCCACTTTTCGGACCATTCAACAATTTGTTCAAGTCTAATTGGATCTGCTCACACCTTAGTTTTGTTTGCGCGTTTCCTCCTAGCTTGGTTTTGTCTGCAAACTCACTAATATTCGAGAGAATGTTGCTGTCGAGATCGTTTATGAATATTATGAAGCGAACTGAACCTAACTCAGATTCCTGTGGCACGCCGTTTGTAACTTTACCCCAATCGGAGAAGGCTTCATTAAGTACGACTCGCTGCCGTCAATCCGTGAGCCAGCACTTTATCCAGATATTGAGTTCACCTCGAATACCGATGCTGTGCAATTTACTAACCAAGCGTTTGTGAGGAACTTTATCGAAGGCTTTTTGAAAGTCAAGGTGAATGTTGTCGATCGGAGATTTCGGGTCGTGAAATTCAATTCTATTCCTGAAAAAAACAACAGATTAGTAGGACATGAACAATTTTGTCTAAAACTATGCTGAGAGTCACCTATCAACTGATTTGATTATAAGAATTCTGTAATTTTATCTGTGGTCAAACTTTCAATCAATTGGCCAATGACTGAGGTGAGACTAATTGGACGATAATTTCCGGGACACTTTTTGTCCCTTTTTTAAAAATTGGGCTTAAGTTGGCCTCTTTCCACTGCGAGGGAAGGCACTATTTGTGAGAGATAGGGTGAAAATATTTGCTAGATCTTCAGCAATTTCGTTCATAGTCTCTAACTGTATTCTGGCATAAACTTGGTCAGGACCTGGAGATTTTGTGACCTTCAATTTTTCTATAGATTAAATAACTTCGGCAAGGGAAAAGTTCACTGTGCCGTGTGCTTCAATTTGTCTTAGCGTTATGATATCCTCAGGATTAGGAATATCCGGAGTCTCTAACGTAAATACAGAACAGAAAAATTAGTAAATTAAGCAGGGCTCATATTTTAGTGTCGTTAGCTTCTAGCTCACCGATATAATTTTCAAGCGGGCTAATAACAGATTTGATTTTTTTTACCTAGATATATATCTGAAAAAAATTCGGACTAGTTTTGGCGTTGGCCGCAGTTTCATTTTCGTAATTTTTTTTCTTTCGTTTGTCGACCGTCATAGAAATCCTTCTACTAATTTTGGATTCATTTTTTAGCAGCATCGTCGGGTTTAATCGAGTGCTTTGCTTTCTTTTGCGACCGAAGGCGCTGCAATTCTTCTTTCCAGTACTTAGGCTGATTGACTGCTGTTTGCCTGTTTATGCGAGGGACATGATAATTTTTAATATTTTGAAGTGCTCTCAAAAAATTGTTGACATCATGTCCGAGGGGGATATTTGCTGACGCCATTGCCTCTCTAAATCTATCAAAGTTAGCTAATCTAAAGTAAGGGATTTTCTCGCAGTTAATTGACGATTTCAATTTGAGGGCAATCATAAAACGGATACAGTTGTGGTCGCTAGTTACGAGGGGTTCACCTACTTCGACGTTCGTGACATGAGAGTCACTTGCACTAAATATAAGATCAGGAATATTGCTACCGTTTGTAGGTGTCTTTACCATTTGGGTCATAAACTTATCGTCAGCAAAATCAATCAGGCGTTAGCCAGTGGCCGTACATTCTTCTGTTTCCCAATCGATGTCAGGTATATTGAAGTCTACAAGCACTATAAGGTTTTGTGTTCTGACAACATCGACGAGGGTGTTGTAAAGATCGATATGATCTGCGACAATGCTCTTGGAAGGACGATAAACTAGTGTGGTTTGACACTTTGTATGTTTAACGACTACTTGAATTGATTCTATGTCTTGTCTGCTGCTTCGAATGGAGACTTCTATTATTTTTAGAGTATCTCTACGAGAATCAATACTCCTCCACCCTCACGGCCTAGTTTATCTTTGTGAAATAGTAAAAGAACCATGAGAGTGTTGGTGGTTGGTGGTGGAGTATGAGCATGAGTGGTGAGGGAGTGTATGTGAGGTCAGTGGTGGAGTATGATCGGGTTAGTGGGGGAGTATGAGAGAAGGTACGGTATGAATCTGGGCGGAAGTATTGAGGAAGTGTGGGCGTGGGTATTGGTTGAGTGTGGGCTTAGGCAGAGTTGGTTGGGGTGGTAATGTGCAAAGTGGGCACCGCTACCAAATTTTTGAAACCGCTACCGCTCCTAGCGCTACTTCTTTAAAAAACGCTAAATCGTTACCTGCCAATACGTTTGTCCGCCGTCGTTACTTTTTATGATATAGCGCTACCCAAAGCTAAAGGTTTTCACTGACTTGTATATGGGTTCATCTTGAAAAAGTATTTTGAAGTATCCGAAACATCAGTTCAAAAGAAAACTACGCTTTATCGTCACATCCGCATAAAGTCATGATTGATCGGTCAAAATCTGAGAGCAAACTACAATCAAAGGACAGCCGCCGAACACAGTTCACCACCCATCGCAAGCAATGCAATGCTACTGCACATGACTGCTGATAAGACCTTTATGTGTGGGTGTGTTTGTGAAGGCGATAGTCGCCCTGGTATACCCCCCCAGATGCTTCCTCAAGACATCTTGCGAATGCAACACACGGCAACAACATATAACAGCCGTGCCACACTGACCGTTGACAGGATAATGAAACGGCTGTTGGTGACGGTTTTTATTTGCTTAGTCCGTTACCAGTAACTCGGCTATCTTATTCTAATAGAAGCCGCTACCGCTAATCCACTACGATTCAGAGAGTTTGAGGATAGCAGAGTAGCAGACCAACGTGGTGGACCCCTCCGTGTTGGTAATGTGGGAGCTATGATGGGATGTATGGGCGGGTGTGGTTAGGTACTGTAGGTGGGGATGGTGTGGGAGTATGGGCTTAGGGAGAGGGGAGTGATAGGTTTAGTAGGGTGAGTTGGAAGGGGAGAGACCAGATGATAATCATTGTAGCGGGAAGTGTTGACGCGGTAGGGTGGTAGGGGTGGTAGATGAGAGGAATTGGAAGTCGGATGATAATGATAACAATAATATTAATTTAATAATAATAATATTATTAATAATAATAATTACGATAATAATAATGAAAATAATAATAATTCGAATAATAATAATTATTATTATTTTAATAATAATGTTTTTTATTGAAACACTGAACGGCACAATAGCGAGGCATCACTACGCACTGCATTCAAATTACGCACCAAACGAATATATGAGAGGATTACGTCGGAATAAAGAGGTGCGGCACGATACTGGTGATGGGGAAGTAGAAGTGGGGTGGTGGGACGGGTGGGAAATCACCGGCTAGAGGCAGAGTTTGGGCTAAAACAGTTTTGATCGCGCTTCTCCATCTACGTTGGGCCAATTATCACTCCCGGCAGACCGTTTATAATGTTTTAGTAGTATCTGAAACGTCAGTTCGAATCCTATTACTAATAAGCATCCCTAATTCTAATTTGGACTATTAGTGACAAATGAAGATTTTATCTATGTCATGGTTTAGCACGTAATAATTGCTTATTATGTTCCTGTTTATATCATTATAAAGCTGAGTCGTTTATTTCGAACATTGAAGTTGTAATGAATTATTTTCAGGTTGAATCATCATTCATTAGCGAATCACTATACTGCATCATGAATACCACACAGCGCAGCTGTTAAAGCCGTCATGCATCAGTCAGGGTGGTCTGATATATCTGCAATTTTGTCAACGTGTCATATTACTTTAGTGAAAGCTAAATTCTGAGAAAAAAACTTTATGCCTACAAACACGGCCATTTGTTGTAGAGCGTTCGATCTCAACGTTATGCCAAAGCGTATCATATACTGCAAAGCTGATAACTGAGGGTAGAATTTAGTCATCCATCCATCTAGATGGGATAGCTAAATTAAATCAATATTTTGATATTGATATCAAAGTATCTTCGACTTTTGTGCTGACGGCGATCTTTAATCTCGTTATAAGTGTTTACAATTATTATTATTATTGATGTCTGACACGATCCTACATTCTACTTGATGCTGATGAAGGTTAACAATGGCTTCTGTATTGGTGACCGAGTTTATACCGTATTTACTTCCTTGAGAGAAAGTATCTAACAACGGCACATGCCCAAATGGTGATGATGATGATGATTATGATGATGATGATCATCCGTCTTTAATGATCATCCTCGTCATCCGTCATGATGTTGGGTGCAATTATTTGCCCTTCTAAACTGAGAAACATAAATTGGTATTGGCGTCAGTTATGTGAGTGCTGAAAACATGTCATAACCGACCAACAAATGTGCAGCAGAAGTACACAGTTGCCGGCATGTGTGTCAAACGGACACATTAAAGTAAATCATATAGATCGACTCCTTCTTCTCAAATTCCATTCATATATTTACTTCTAATAATAACCCACACTCAAGAGGGTCAATGAGACACATTTGAAGTGAGGGGGTCATAATGACTCGTGGAACTGAGTCATCGAAACCCACAAAGAGAAATTACTCTGAGCCGCCAGTCGCCTCCAATGAAGTGTATTTCAGTGCCCAGTATAAACTTGTTAAATGACGCCCTGCACTATTACTTCTATTGCAAATCGCTTTAGTGATTTATGATATTGTTACCAATGTTATTGCTCAATTACTACTACTCTCATTACCGCTTCTTCAACAGCAACAACAATTCGAATAGATTCCACTTCTATAACCACAAGATTGGACACACAGTTTTATTGCGCTCTCTTCCGCCCCAATTCTTAATACTTTTTGCACAATACTGTGTGCATTCTTAAATCCACCAGCACCTCCGGAAAATTCTGTCGCTTTTACTTCCCTGACTGCCATTTCTGCCGCCAATTGATGTGTTGCCCAATACTACCACCACCATTGCCACCGCCGACGCGGGGTGGAAGCTCTGACTTCATTTCACGCGTGGACGCGCTAACTGCACGGCCGCCTCGCCGATTAGACGGTGCACCAGACCAGGGCCATAGACCATGGCGGGAGCAAGGGGTTGTGCTGTAGGAGCTTCAGTCTAGAGGCGTTAGACCCCCGTGAGAGGGAAAGGCTGTGTCATAGGAGCTTAAGTCGTGGGGCCATAGACCGCCCCGTGAGAGGGAAAGGTTGTATCATAGGAGCTTAAGTCGTGGGGCCTTAGACCGCCTCGTGTGAGAAGGGCTGTGTCGTGTTAGCTTAAGAATGGGGGCTCTAAAGACCTGAGGTGGATATGGTAAGACCAGGAACCCAAGACTATAACGGAGGGAAGAGCCCATTTGAAGGAGCCTCAGACCGAGGGGCTATAAGGACCTGAGGTGAGCGAGTAGGGCGAAGGGGTTCTGAAGACCTAAGGAAAACTGGGAAGAACCACAAAGCAATAAGAACCATGAGTGAAGAGAATAAAAACATGGTTCTTAAGGTCCTGAGTTACCGTCGGTAGAACACGTGAGCTAAAGTACCTGAAAAGAGGGGTAGGACATAAGGGTTCTATCATAGGCACCAATCAACCGTCAGCCGACCAAAACACATCCCCAATTTTGCCCAGAACTTCTCTCAAGTTCTGTACGGTTCTATGGGCGTGTCGTAAAGGTTCTCTATGGGGAGGCAATGGCGTGCGAAAGGTCTGTCATAATGACAATTTACAGCCTTCGCAGTCCCTGGCGTGGCTGCCTCAAGAACCGTCGTCGATGAATAAATAACTCAAATGACCGCCATTTCAATCTATTCCAGTCGTATTGTTCTCGAGCAGAATGCGGCCGGGCTCGGCTTCTCGTGCCTTCGTTGCAATACGGCTTCTTGCATGGCAATATGGCTTCATACAGATGATGGAGTAATTGAAAACTCTGCAGTAAAATTAATGAAATCCTATTTGTTACGGCCACCTGATATGTTAGCACTCGCTGTCCCTTCCCAACAAAAGGTATATTATGATCGAGCGAAAGAAAGTCATTGTTATTTGCATTCTGTATTATTATTGTTCCATTTTTTTCTCGATCACAATCTTTCATTCTCCAATTTGTCACAATAATATACGTTTCCCATATTTATACTGCCTCATGTATGATCAGCATGTGTATCTGCCTCATATATGATATGCGTGTGTATCTGCCTCATTTATGATCAGCATGTGTATTTGCCTCATATATGATGAGCGTGTGTATCTACCTCCTATATGATCAGCATGGGTAGCTGCCTCATATATGATTAGCGTGTGTATTTGCCTCATACATGATCAGCATGTGTATCTGCCACATATATGATGAGCGTGTGTATTTGCCTCATATATGATCAGCATGTGTATCTGCCTCATATATGATCAACGTGTGTATCTGTCTCATATATGATCAGCGTGTGTATCTGCCTCATATATGATCAGCATGGGTAGCTGCCTCATATATGATCAGCGTGTGTATCTGCCTCATACATGATCAACATGTGTATCTGCCTCATATATGATCAGCATGTGTATCTGCCTCATAGTTATGAATATTGTTATTTAAAAATACCCTGCTGATTAAGTTAAATCCCATGCAATAAATCCCGTAGCCGTGACGTTATTGATACGCTGCTGATTAAGTTAGAGCGCATACAAGAGACCCCACAGTCGTGACGTCATTAATACGCTGCTAATTACGTTAGTTCCCATGCAAGAGACCCCGAAGTCGTGACGTCATTAATACGCTGCTAATTACGTTAGTTCCCATGCAAGAGACCTGTAATCGCGACGTCATTAATACGCTGCTAATTACGTTAGTTCCCATGCAAGAGACCTCGTAGTCGTGACGTCATTAATACGCTGCTAATTACGTTAGTTCCCATGCAAGAGACCTTGTAGTCGTGACGTCATTAATACGCTGCTAATTACGTTAGCTCCCATGCAAGAGACGCCGAAGTCGTGATGTCGCTTCTAATTAAGCTAGTTCGCTGGCAAGCATTTTTTTTTTGTGGACGAAAAAAGATCGAACGCAGATGTGAAGGAATAATGATAATAATAACAAAATAATAAATACTATTAATTAATTTTGATATAAAATCAAACATCTATTTCACTCACAGTTTGGCTTCACCTCAAGGTTAAAGTCCCAGTTCGAGATTAAAAAAAACTCTACCTAAAGGTCAAAGGCCAGTGTCGTGCCATAAAAGTTACTGTTACAATGTAGATTCATGCCATAGAAGGATACAAAGAAAAAAAAAGAATGGTTCGACAAACGGTGTCCGAGATATCACCTCTTGAAATTGAAGACTTGTGACATCGTAAACTGTTTTTCATATTAAAAAAAATGTAGGTTGGTCATTGCGGGTCATCCTACGGGCGAAGGCCGGACGTCGATGGACGATGTGTCACCCTTGATGTGTAACTGGAAATAAAAACTAAGAGAGGGTTACTGTAGGTGAGTCTACGGGCGTAGGCTTTGGGTTACTGCCGGTGAATTTACGGGCAAAGGCCGTGGGTTATTATCAAGGAATCTACGGGCGAAGGTCGTGGGTTACTGTCAAGGAATCTACGGGCGAAGGTCGTGGGTTACCGTCGGGGAATTTACGGGCGAAGGTCGTCGGTTACTGTAGGCGAATCTACGGCCGAAGGCTGCTCCACGCTTCCCTTTTCTCAATTCTTATCAGGTTTTGGATAAGCAAATCCTTGTGGAAGTCCCCGGACGGATTCATGACCTGTGGTCAACAAAGAGAGTCGTTGTGTTTGACAATTCAGACTTTGTAGAATTAGAAAATACGATTATGCATAGTAACCGTCTCATAATGAATCATAATGAAGTTAATTCAACAAATTCCAATGCATTCTAATTGATCAGTTTCTAAATAAAAAACATGTTGCAGAAAATGTTCAAAATAGTAGCATCCGTTGTCATGATTGCAACTACCTTCTTAATAACTAATTTGAAGTCACTATATAAAAAAATCTAATATGAGACTATTCAGCCACACACCGTGTATCAGTTTTATTAGCATTTTTTTGAGTTGATGGGCAGACAGCATGGCGGTTTGGAGTCGCAAGCGACTTTCTGAGGACAAGGAAATGAGACGTTCGGGTCGTATCTTTCACTCCTGTGGAAGTCGGGTTAACATTGTGGATTGAAGCAAGGCGAACCTGTAACACATGCCATCCTTGTCACAATGCAAAGATTAACGTGAGTATGGACCTTTTTAACGTTGAACTCAAGATCCAAGTTTGCAACACGAAGTGTTGTCGCACTCTCGAGCTTGTAATTGTTTGATAATTGTCCTTTTACGCATACGACATCGTCTTGCTATCTTCCGCACGATAGCAGGGCGCCGAAGGTTGGCATTACGGCTTACTTGGAACGAATAGTTGCCAGGTGTCGCTAAGCGTTCCCATGATCATTCTTTACAAACAATGCTCCCTCGACATTGTTTCCATAAGGCGTAGTCAAATAAATGCCTTCCATTCCACTTTCTAGCCGGAAAATACCATGTTTTAAATTTATGTGGGCTTTTAGTTAGATAAAGTGTAGAATGAAAATTACTAATAGATTCATTTTCAATTACTAATCTGTTTTAATTGCATGAACATTATTACGGCCTATCTAGATAAATGGTGGACAAGGTTCGTTTAGAAACAGAATTGCCTGGCGACTTGTGGCAACTAGCCATGTGACGACAGAGCTCCGTTGTTCCATTCAAACTATGTTGAATATGACGACCCGTCTCAGGGTACCAACGACAGCCAATTAGTTGGTACCTACTCGACAGCAAGGTTGTGTTTGCACCGTGCTGAAATCGTGCGGTCAGCGGTGAAAGTGATCATTAAACCCTAGAGTTTGCGCAAAGTAGAATACTGAATTGGAAGAGTTTAGCCCGGCATTGATGCAAGGTGTAAGCGTATCATTTATTGATGGAAATGTGTTATGAGAAGTTTTACTGATATTATTTATGAGTAGGAAATGTACCTTTGCGGAACTGAAGCCAATTCAAACCTAAGCTGGAACTGAACAAAATATCAGTGATACCCCAACTTAGGTAAACTATGAGCAGCTTCGAACTGAAAATAGGCCTTTCATTACCTCAAACTGAGGCACAGCTTAGGTGAAACCGAGCAATTTATAAGTGAAATCATATCATAATGCCTAACTTCAATAGAATAGAGCCATTTTAAGGTGAAATCGCTTCAGGACTAAGCCGCGAAGTCCGTGACTGAACCAGTATCGTCGTGCGACACTTCTCTAAGACACTACTAATGCTAGAGGTGTTCATTATTCAGATGTTACGTGTGGTTAGTATCCCTCGTATCAGCTACATAAGAGCGCCTAACAGCTCCACAGCACTCATAAGCGTATCTCGAATTGCTTTATTGGTCTTATCAAGCGACTTACGACTTACATGAAGCAAAAACTGGAAAGTGACAGTATTTAACGACGGTAAGGGGTCATTAGGAAGTTTAATACAAAGTCAAAGTTCCATACCATTGAACTTAGTCTGTGTATCTTTGAACTGCTCACGCAATGAACGCCTCTGCAAGATATCGGGTCGTAGACTGCAGGCAGCATTCACTCAATTCACCTACGGGGAAATACATTACAAACTATAATTTGGCTAAGCGTATTTGCTTTCTATCAATCAGCTGACATTGTAATTTTACATGGCTAGTAGGCCCAGAGTAGCCGAACGGGGATGAACGTAAACACGCTCGAAAGAATGCCAGGATATCGTAAGTCAGGCACTCAACACACGTTGCTTTCAGTTACAACTTCTCAAAGTATCTAGATGCAGTATTTTGCACAATACTGAATAAAATAACAGTGTGTATCAAGATGGGCGCTTGGTCGACCTTATTCTCTGTATATATGAGTAAGTAATCAATGCAACAACGAAATTCATTTGATTGCGGGAAGAAAAAATGAATTTACAAAATCAGGCTTCGAAATTAATCAGGAATTGGTGCAGGAACTTGTAATC
>SDVV010042109.1:0-10373 GCA_016164225.1 Gammarus roeselii | reverse complement strand
TATATGATACATTTACAAACTGGAAATGACCCGTCATATGTAAGTTTGGGTCTTATAATGTGAATATGTCTATGCATTTTATGAACAATTCGCTAAATCATTTCATCATCAGGTGAAACAGTTAATTTTTTCAAATATATCGACTAAAACAACAACGTATTACGCGTACATTTGCAATGTTTTGTTAGAAAGACTTGCTTCGTGCAGCGGCAACCTACCGAGTGACCTGCTCTTGAATAAGCCATCAGCTACAGCTCGCTGATAAAAACAAAAAATGGTATAGATAAATGTGATTGTCAAACAGGCATGCAGATGGTCAGAGCCCAACGAAGCAGCAGCCCAAACCAAGCCATGGGATCATATCTCGACCAGGTTATGGTATGCAAGTGTCAGAAAGTGCGGGTACATTTGCTGAAGCTTACACGATCCCGATTTGCGTCTCAAATTCAAGAATGCTCTTGGATCTGAACATGGTTGCGAGAATTTGTCAGGTGTGCTCTCTCGAGGAAGAATAATGTAGTATTTTTCTCATGTGACATGCTATTTTTTTGTGTGTGAAATGTTTACATGATATAATTTGTTGAATCAACGACGGCTAAAGTACTGTTGATCATTCCAAAACAAAAAAATTTAAGTCGTGAAAAGTGCTCTATGCATGTAAAGATATTTTCATTTTGGTTTGTTCAAAAGTTTTGCAGAGTTTCCACTAACACACGTATAATTATTTTCATATTGTACATTTTCAAATTTAGTATTATAAGGATATTAAAACCGCTCATTGAGACACTGCATCCAGACCATGCAAACTGAAGTGAACATGAGGGCTAATGCCAGCACGAAAGATTCATTTGCGGCATCGTTGATGTTCATTTCCATGATAATATGTCACAGAAAAGATAAACAAAAATTTAAAAACCTAATAATATCCCGTCCAGTTCCAATCTCCAAGACAAGCTAGATCCACTCGTTCTGATAATAGTAACCTAAAACCCTCAATTTCTTTAATAATTGAGAAGTCAAGACTTGCTAATACTACTCGATTTTACACTGTATTCATTGTGAGTTTTGGATGTGTTTAGTAGGAGAACTTTTGATAGACCCAACAGTTCATGACAGAAGTTTTAGTTGGTCAACTTGAATTTCTATCAACAATTTATATTTTGATGGGATTGCAGAGCAAGATTACACACAAATATGTGGCATTGACCTAAAACGTGCCGTAAGCACATCTCGTATGGGCTTAAGTACTATTTTCAGCTGAACTCAGGCGGGCCTAATATGGCTTTACAGCTTGCGTATTGATGCATAGAAATATTTTTGCTGGATAATTTGTGTTTGTTATTATCAGATTTTGTTCTGGTTCTGCTGCTCAGAAGCCAGTAGCTCGAGGAGTTCCTGTTCCCAAAACTTCCTGTTGTTCTCTCATAGCATCTTTATTGTTCCCGCAAAGTATCATGATAGGCACTAATGTCTTACCCAAGATCATCATCAATAACTATTAATGCATGCCTTTCAAGCGGAAAAGTTGAGCACCGTGCAAGTGAGGAAATATTGCTGGGAACTTCGGTTAGGGGATGCAAACGAGAACCTTTAATATTTATGAGCCCGCATGAAAGTTGAAACGTTGATACATTAATTTGTCGATGAACCTCATACGAAAATGTTTGATGTGACGATGCTGAACTATCGTCTGCTTCTCATAGGATCGGAAACATGCGGCATAATTGGGCGGTTATGAAAGCTTCAATGTGAATAACTTTATCCCAATATGTATGGGTGAGTGAAAGCAGAGAAATATTCGATAACAAAAAAGATGTGCACTCACGTTTTGGGCGTAACGTAGAATCGCTACGAATGAAAATTTGTTTTACCATTGACATACATACATTAACTTGCATACATTGGCATACATTCCTTAATACATTTATCAGGTTTGTAACAGAGGTTCTCGAGTAAATTATTATGAAGAACTTATATGTCATTCAGACGCAGGTCCTTTGAACTGTGTAGATCACGCCGGTATCACTGGGGTTCTTTCAATGTTCCTCTAGCCAATATATGATCAAGCATTTTGCCACCCTCCCCTCACAACATCCGCACGTCCAGGAGCCTCCCCAATAGCCCTCCATAAAAGCCTTCCTAACCACCGCTCCACCCAGCACTCCAGCACGGGCAATTTGTACTAATGTGTACCTGTGAATATCTCGCTGTTTGAAAAAAAAAGGTTCCAAACCAGCTTCCGCTCTATAAAGCAATAATGTTCTCTCCGCTGATATTTCTCTCTGGATTGCCTTGCCTACCTCCCACGTTTTCCACCACAACGTCCCAAATTTATGAATTTAGGTTTTCGAGTTCCACCGTGTTGTATTTACCTCCCAAAACTCTCGTACACCAAGTCAGACCAGTTGACTTCCTGTCGTCCTCACTCCTCACGCACTCTGGTCCGTATGCACTCACAACGCCCATCGTTCAATACCAATTGTAACCCTCGTGCACAGCAATCCAGAGGACATTTCCTTTCATTTTCTAACGTTGCTCGTCATCTGATCACTCAATAAAAGCAGAACATATTCTCGTGCCCAACCTTTCCCACGTCTGACGTCCTTCCACTTATCAAATTAAATTCACATTTGCCGAAACCTTTCCATCTTGTTTCACTCGGGGCCAAATAACAAACTCCTCCTAACAAACGTAAGACCGATTTCTCCCCTATTCACGCATCCAAGCGACAACCAAGCATGTATTGCATCTCTATCAATTTGGTTCGGAAAAGTATGGGCTTCTCGTTCCCTCACTCGCCGGGAGGTGATCCCCAGACCGATCGCTTCGCCACCATTTGTCGCCCCTGTAACACGCAAGGTATGCAGTAGCAAATAATCACGGGAAATATGTTCCTGGAGCTCCTAACTTTCCAACCCCTTGCTCATAGATACTAAACCACAAACAAGCTCATGTATTTTTGCAAATATATACGTATTTTTTCTTGTCAATAAGATTGAATTTATCTAACAAGAACCTGTTATTCACAGTTATGGCTCTCCCAATCATTCTCACGCAGCTGCGTGAATTATTTCGGTCATAAAATTACGTTAAAGTGATGGTGATACTTCATTGATGATTTTTGATGTCCACTTTTCGACCTAATATGGAATGGGAGAGAAGGTAACGGCGGTCCATATGTTTCCCTCCTGTGTATGGGGTGAGATGTGAATGAAGTCTTAAACCAAAAAAAATGCTAAATATCAATAGCCCCACCACATATGTATGTTCTCCTCTTCCCATTAACATCTAAAACAACGTCGGGATGTTACCGTGCCGTACAATATTAATCTCTGCATGGAAACGTGTCAATTCCCATTAGTTCCTTGGCATATAATAGTATAATATATTAAAACGTCATTTTCTACTTCTAGTTAAGTTGTTCCAGTCCGAATTAACCATAAACATTATCGTATAGCTTTGCGATACGAAATAAAGACATGTCATTGACTGTAGAGAACCTACGAGTTTGCGACTGAATGAAAATCCAAAAAATAAAAAAATAACATTTCGTATTCAGCATCAGATACAAAATTATTAAGAAAATATAAAAACGTGCCGTCGAACAGTAAAATATTTATATCTTCATGGAAAAATAAAAATTGCCGGGCATATAAACACGTAAATCGGTTTAGAACACGGATTAAAAAGGGCCTCTCGTTTGGTCTTTCAAACTAATCCATTCTAACGCTCATGGACGTTTAAGTTTTGGTTTCCAACTCGATATTGTTGTATTCATTCAACCATATCAAATAAAAAATGTTCGTTGGCGATGATTTTGATGTACTTTGTATGGACAGAGAGACGAGGGGATTGACTTATGCGAAGGTTACAAATAAATATACCTGCAAGATGGAGAGCGCAAATCTTCATGTTGCTATAAGAAGTTTGTTGTGCAGCTTTTAACTCCCAACTATCTACCGTAAATCCTTCTAAGCGTTACAGCCTTAGGGCAATTATCAACAGTAAAAACAATGTAATCAATTCAATAACGAAGATAATGTTGTAGATACTGCGAATGAGAAACTTTGGCGGGAGAGGAGAATCTTGTTTACACGAAAGATAATCCCTCACTGGTTTACTTTCGTAATGAGAAATGCTGGCTGCCTGTCATTCACTTGAAGTTACAATTTGAGAAATATTATAAGCCTACAAATTCAAAGATCAATGGGGGTACAAGATGTTCCCAAAAGAAAAAATGGGAAACTCGTGTACAGGCAAATCACCCCTCTCTGTAAGAGCGGGTGGAGGAATTAGGCAAATTTCTGATTAGCAATCCAGTTCTGATGATTCTTCCGGCCTGTTCTGTATAATACATCTATTATTTGTAAGCGATTAAAGAGCACATGCAGTACTGAAGGTGACCCTTGAGCTC
This sequence comes from Gammarus roeselii, assembly GCA_016164225.1. Lineage (NCBI taxonomy): Eukaryota > Metazoa > Arthropoda > Malacostraca > Amphipoda > Gammaridae > Gammarus > Gammarus roeselii. Next base: position 5,959 of record SDVV010042109.1, on the reverse strand, counting down.
ATACATTGATCATATCATGAATTAAATTCCGAGAACAATAGTGAAATCAATTTGCAAGAAAAAAGTTCCCGACATGGGATTCCAACTCGTTTTTTTATCCAAAATCAACTACTGTCCAACAGTTTTCTTACAGAGCATGAAGCTTCGAGCTCATACCCTCTGTATAATTTTTTTTATACAACCAATTCCTTCTCATGAGTTTGACATTATTCAAATTTTCTACCACCAACATTTTGACGATAAAACAACTGTACACGCAATTAACACGTCCACAATAGTAAACAATTTTCAGCGACATGACATGAAGCATGAACAGTCGCCCACTATTCATGAAACATCAATATCGTATGGTAACTGAATTCATCATCACATAGAGTTTGTGATTGATTCATAAACTAGGTCATTATTCACAATAGCTAAGAAATTCAACACTGGGTAATTTTCCTTCAGTATGAACAGGAATTTGATCAGTGCAATTGCTGAAAATTATCAATAGCATTTGCTTCTGTATGGTAGATGTATGACAAGTAATGCTAGAGGAGTATTGCGGATTCCTTGTATGTGGTCACTGGTGTGACATTGCTAGTCCTGTTTTTATTCATCTATAATTAGTTTGTAATGTTTCACTCAAAGACAGAATTAGATCGTAAATTAAAGATGCTCTATTCGCCGATCGCAATCAAATCTTTATTCATTTTTATTTGAAAGAATATCCCAATGTAATCAATGTCCATGTTCTCTAACCTCAGCATATGCTAGTGCATTTCATTTTGTGTCCGTTACTTGAATGCGTTTATGCAATGTAGCCACGCAGCGAAAAGTAGTACATTTCTCATGACAGCAAAAACCGCAGATTTATCCGAACCATATGCACGAGAGTGTGGTCCTACACATAAAACTAGCACACTGCATTGTGCCGTTGATTTAATGGGTATTCTATGTAGATTAAAGTTTTACCCTGTAAAACACCAAACACCCTATGGCATCTCATCAGTTTCATGTGGAGTAGTCCCAGTATCAAGGTACTCACTTTGTTACATTAGTTTGCAACAAGATTGTTACTTAAAAAAAAGTATATTGTCAATATATAGAACTGATAGAACTCACATCTTCCCCAATTTCTCCCTTCCCCCTTTCTTTTTTCCACATTTTGTTCCGCATCTTCCCTACCGGTGCCCTAAGCAAAGCCCTCCCCCATCCTCCCCCAACCCGCTTCATAAGAGGTTAATGCTGCCATGTCACAAAATTTCCGATACATCGATTTCTGAAGATTCAGAGAAACTCATCCAAGTGAGTGCACTGCGAATGAATTATCCGTGAAAGAGAATTTGTTTTTCGCATGTGGCAGAGTCGTGTTTCGGACGTCACGACTTTGTCACCGAGTAGCAGCGTAGAATGGTTACTAAAAATAACGTTACATAATAGAAATATGCGGGTACGCGTTATGCTAACAAGAAATACAGCTAGTAACTGATGCTTAGGTGTAGCAACTACCCTGGCATGAATTTGATTTAAAATAAAATATTACATGTAACGTTTGATGTACCAGTTCGAGAAGATTTTGAAAATATTGTTTTGGTGAAAATTTATAGTTATTGTACTTTAACAATGATCCTTAAAGTAAAAACGCTCCTATTCCCCGTTTCCAATAATTTCACACTATATTGAATATCATCAGTGATTATTAATTTTTGCCTGAATGAGTTTCTAACATCACAACATCAATAGCCGGATCAGATTAATATGGGTACTTGCAGAAGTTCTCGCAACTTGACATCTCCAAAAAAATGCTCATGAATTTGATTAAACTACTAAAATCGCCTCAGAACCATATGAATACATTGAATGGTCTCCCGATTAGTATTAACAACTCATTCATAAATTGATGCTAATAACCTCACGTCGTTCTCAATACTCGCGTTAATGCTGTAAATGTTTATATAATGCTGAAATTTTGTTATTTTTCACGATGCAGAGAAGGGAGGGGGGGGGGGAATGTATGCTGAGGGAGGAGGAAAGAATAAGGTTGGATGTATTTGTGATTAAAATTTTGTGTAGAAGGACGGGAGAAACGCGGATGGATAGGTCCAATAATGACGTGGTTTAAATGAGAACGAGGACGGTGTGGAAGTTGGCAGGCGGAATAGTGTTACATATTCTCAAATGGCTTTAACAGAGGGAGAGGATTGTTGGGAAAGATTATTGAAAAGAGTGGTGGAAGCAAAAGTAGTGTGCGTAGACTTAATTGATGGCCGAGGTATGGGAGAATGGATGGCGTGGAACAGGCATTAGTGAAGACAGACATCAGCGTGGAGGTGCGAGAAAGTCTGAAATGGATAAGCATGAATTGAGAAAGAAAAGAAATTGTTCAATATTGAAGCGGCCTGATGCGCTTTCCCGTCCTTGGTTGTCTCGTTGATAAAGGGGATAAACTGTGGTGGGTGAAGGCCTGCCAACAGGCAGGGGTAAACTAGTGAATAATTTTGGGCCCTGCTGCTGACACTGATCTCTGATCACACCGGAAGGATGTGCCGCGGGTTCCTGGTCAGATACTTTAGCGCTAAAGATCTATGTTTTGGTGTGAGTGTTTGTGTGTGTGTGAGTGTGTGTGTGTGTGCAGGAGATTAGAGTGCGGTGAGTTTTGCCGTCGGCCACCGTAACGCAGAGATATTTGGTCCAATTAACTTTTTGTCCTTTCGTCTTTCGTTGAAAAAGATATCGATGTCGACAAAAATTGATCAAATTTGCTTTCTGTTTTTAAGAACTTTCTATGCAAAACGATTCCAGTAAAAAAACTCGGTCTAGTCGACATTCTGTGAATTTATAAATTGTTTCTTATAAAAGTCGATCTTTGAAATAAATTGTTGAAAAAGCCTTCTGGAAGGTGAAATTAGTTTTGGGCATTGCTTTGAAATCCACCATCAAATAAATTATATCCAGAATGAACACTATAAATAGCTTCATTTTATTATTTTCAACCCGACCAGAGCGGTTCAAAAATGAAAATCTTATAATAGCCTGGCATCACATTTGCCGAACATTTCTGAACTCTCTCGAGAAAAACATCGTCGTATTTTCTGTTCTGGCCAAGAACCAGTGGTTCAAAAACGTTTCCCTTTAGATGGAACGAAACGAGACGCCCCTTCAGCATATCTATTTCTCTACTTTCATATACAAAAATCTGTCCATAGTTTCCATTAAATATAATTTTCATTATATAATTTACTTTTCAGTTCACTTATTCAGACGACAAAAAATATCTGAATAGATTATGTATTGCAATTTGTGGCACTTGAGACAGTCTCATGAAATTTATTTTTATATTTGAAATTTGTAGCTGTGTCGTATAATTATTCTTTGGCCTCAACCGGCATTCATTCATCTTCGACAATGTCTGCTCGGTACATGGGTCCGGTCTTCACGGTACATCATTTCGAACACAAAGTATTTACAAACGAACATTTTCAACAATTTATTTTAAAGATCGACTTATTTAAGAAACAATTTCTGATTTCACAGAATGTCGACTAGACCGAGTTTTTTCACTAAAATCGTTTTGCATGGAAAGTTCTTAAAAACAGAAAGCAAATTTGATCATATTATGTCGACATCGATATTTTTTTCACCGAAAGCCGATAGGACAAAAAGTTAATACTACCAAATATCTTAGCGTTAGTCAACCAGACGTGATAGAGACAAACCTAAAAGCCTCCCCACACAGTGTTCAATGTCCCGAAAGCCATGAGCCTTTTGATCCATAAGTCCTCGGGATTTCAGCCAATGAACACGCACTCTCCTGCGTGCTCGTTGGCTGAAACGCCGAGGAAGCATGAATCATCGATTAAAAGGCTCAAGGCTTTCGGGACTTTGAACACCATGTGCGGAGGTCTTAAGGCACCGTTGGAAAGTGTATGAGTTCTGATACAAAATAAGTCCCCCAAAGAAATCTTTCTGTATCATCGACACTATTTGACTCAATTTTTGTTTGTAAATCCATGGTGAAAATTTCCTTTGTATCTGTCGATTTGGGTACTTGTCTCTCATAGTCATGTAATCCATCCATTATCGATCAACCATTTAATTACAAGGGCTCAGCGAGAGCAGTAGGCACCAATAAACGGCGGTTGAGCACACCGAAGGTGCCACCACCCGATGCGAGTAGCCACCAGTTTATGATTGGTGTCGTTTCCGATTCTGGTGAATTTTGTTTGTCTCTGCGCCGTCAAGTTAGCTAACAGTAAGCGATTCGGTCCTATCGACTTTCAGTGCAGAACGTCTTTGTCTCTAAAATGCCATTCCTCCGTATTCTTTCCTGAAATATCCGAGTGTTAAATGGTTCAAGGGGAACTGCTAGCGGCATTAAAGGCTCTCGGGTAAAAACGATACAGCGCGAATGTTTTCGATCATGAAAGCTTTGACGTTTTATGCAATTACAGTCACATCAAGGGATTTCTGGAAACAAAGTCGAAGATCTACATTATTGGAATCAAGTATGATTTCGGTATTTTAGTTGGAGTCCTTGTTGGAGAAAAAACATAAATATATTCTGAAATGTATATTATTTTTTCGTTTCTATTTCGCCAGTGTGCTATATGGGATTTTCATACCGTATCAGAGGCAGGATTAAATGAAAGAGCTTATTGGAGGACGTTGTACACCCAGTAATGTATCTAAAAACTTCAGCACTCAACTTTGCCACAAAAGATTATTGGAAGATTGCTTAACGTACTATAATTTAGGAACTGTTATTAATACATTTTGTTCCCCAATACGTTGCAGAATGCCACGAACCTGGTGAAGATGAGCGTCGATGAACGCTAGCTTTCCGTGACACTGAGTTACTCGCAGCTATGAAGGATATCGGGACTCAAACCTGAGCCAGTACTAGTCCTGTCGTGTGTGTAGGATGTTTTCGGCATCCTCTCTCCGACTAAAGCCGTTACCATTGGCTTCTTAGCGAGAGCAGTGATCGTTATCAGTCATTAAATATGGAATAAACCAACCATGTTATTAAGAATCTGATTAGTTTCATATTATTAAGACTAAAGGAAGTTGACGATTGACACTTTTGTCAAACCAAATCCCCCAAATTTAATTCTATTTTGCTGAATTAGCATCAAATAAAACTTCCGACAAATTGTTAACGATGTGACTATCTTGTATTTTCTACTAAGACTCACAATGAGGATTTGGTGATAAAGATTTATTATAACAGACAATTTTTATTTTTTCGCGTAACTTGATAGCTGCTGCTCAGTTGTTGAGAAAGCCTGATGTAATTTTTCTCCCAAAGCACTCCGCCATTCGTTCTCAAATGCGAGTGAAGTATCAGTTGAATTCTCGCTAATCAAAATATTTTTTAATCTTAGTTATGCTGATAGCTTTTTTAAAACGTTTATCATGATTGATAAGAATGAGTGTCAATGATGTTGCACTGCTAGAAAGAACTAGACCATTCAAACTGCCACAAAGGGAAATTCATTGATGATTTAAAAAAATCTTGAAATATCTATTTATTTTATCGTTATTTTAAGTTCGGTTACATTCGATATTGAGAAGTTTTGTATTATTCTTGTTAAAATTAATCATTAGCGGGTTTTCTTTTATTAGTGTCCCTATTTGAACATAATAAAAAATAGTTTTTGCCTCTTTCAACGAACCCCAAATTTCTAACCTTAACTCTGCCCCGCCTGTGGCCCTTGATGGTCCAATTTGTAGTCGCCGCATGACATATGTCCGCTCGCCTTGCTGCCCCATAAACACGACCAGCGGCCGTAAATTATTGCTTCTTGCCACTGGAGACCGGTGCCATTTTTAATTTCCAGGTCTTTCGGGAAGGATAGCTGCTCCACTAACTAGAGGTAACAAGTGTAATCTGATTACCCTCACTTCTATAATATAGTTCACAAAATTTATTTCAACACTAGCTCTCATACATCGCTTCACAACAATAGTATCC
>SDVV010042108.1:0-10373 GCA_016164225.1 Gammarus roeselii | reverse complement strand
ACCGGGCTCTCGCTATAGGTCAGCTTAGATGGATTAATTTTGAATTTATCAATCCCATGCTCATGTGTTTCCTACTTACAAATATTCGTATATAAGATTGCCAATAGCGCATGTTGTGAACTCATATTTTACTACATGAAGTACAAACCGGCCGCTCAGATCTCTCGCTTTGCTAATTCAAACAGTGCAATCAAAAATATTAAGTCAAGTATTTTAGAAGTAATTAATTGAAAAACCATTGCTAGACGATGGAAATATATGATATCATAATTTAATAATAATAGTAATATTTCGTGGATATTTTTAGAAAGGGCTAATTTCCCAACAACAGTGGCATACATTTATTGTTTTCAGTCAATTGAAAGGAATCTGTTTTTTGTGGTCAAATGTCTGTACAAAAATCGAACATATATTCTTCAGCCAATAGTAGTAAGTAACGAAATGAAGTAAGTAAATTTAGTACATTTATTCTACAAAAAATCCATTCCGATGCCATATCATATCCTACATATTCCAGGTATCGCATGTAATGACTGTTCATTTGCCGGTCGGGAAGTGATAGGCTGCTGATGAAGCAGATTGCAGGAGGGAAGGGATCAACTAATCATTAGGCAGGATATTTAGTCTATTTGCCAAACTTCACTTTGACATTTAATTAACTTTACATCGCAATTCAATATAATAATTTTATGTCGCCTTTTTTTACTAGTTCTAATGTCATCGGTTCATAATAACGTACAATTAGATGATCGTTAGTATGTACTTTAGGGAATATTCTGGCAATGGGGGCCTCCTTTTCATGTCTGCTAAAGCACTGTTCACGCAACAGAGTTTTTCAAGATGCTCAAGAGACCGGACTTCACCAATACTACCGTGCCAAAGGTGTTCGTCTTTTCCATCTTCGAGGTGAAGGAGAACGTCACTCCTCCTGAGACCAAGGGGGAACTTCTAACAATGTTGAAAAATGGCGATGCCATTTCATTCCACAAACAAGTTTGTGCCAAGTGTCACAATGTGCCCCACTCTGAGGTGAGATATCACGTTACGAAAGTTTCCTTCTGTGGTTAGGTATTCCCATGCAACAATTATATCCAGTCAGAGAAGACATTTTTTGCTGCTATGTGAAATAAGCCGAGGAAGTCCACCCCTTTACTTGGCGAGATATCGATCAAGCCAAGGCGCGCAAAGTATTTGACCACGCATCGCCTCGTTCAAAGAGGCAACGTTGATTACGTCTGGTCCTGATAGGCTTCCCTTGCTGGAGATCTCATAAATAATTATCCCTTTCTAAGCTAGATAGTAATCATTTCCCCATAACCTGTGAACGGATGGGTTAACCGATTAATATCATGTATCAGACGGTGATGCTGGTGATTGAATATCAATCGAAGATGACACGACACAATACGTCAAATGTCTTATCACTGCAAGGTGACTCAGTACAATTAACACCGATTGCTGCCATGGGCACTACTTCTGTGTGACTCCCGCTCGAGGGAATCCATGCTTTATGTGCAATAATTACGAAGTGATGCATGAAACAATGTGCAGCACTCAAATTTATGACAGGCTGTCTCGTGCTGTACTCAGAAGTTCTGTGATCAAACTCCAGGGAATATTACTGCTTGTAAAATTATTTAGTCAACTAGTACTAGCCCCTTCTGACTGAACTCTCGGTTGTTGGTAGCTTTATATTTCAACGTTGTGTTTGATGGCCTCAATTGGATCCCACAATAATGTAGCATGACTTCCTACCTTCTTAAAGTGTTTACACACTCGAATCCACAGACGATGCTAATTTGTAATTTGGAGATTATTCGCTTAAATAGCCAGTTTCAGCGTAGCTGCCACCTGATAGCATTTTTTTACCCACGGCGCTTATGAGCTGGCCTTTTCATCATTTAAGAGACCGGCCAGAAGGTCTCACTCGAGTTCAGTTAGGCGCGAACCTTCATCCATTAGCGCCCAACGGACGCTTGTTGTGAGGAGAGCCCGACACGCTACCCACTCGGCCAATGAGCTGGGGTCAAGTCGCTTTCTAAATGTGGGATTTGTTATTTAATATGACCGTTCATGTAAATAATTGCTGTCGCTGTACGAAAGCGCATACGACCCGGGCGCCCATGTGCGTGACGGCAGTCATTCTGTATATGAACATCCCACTCGATCTATGCCACTTTTTGGTACGCTGATTTTTCTTGAGACCAGATAACTGTCTCACTCAGCGAAGTAGAATTATATCCTCAATCAAAAGAAAAAGCATGCTGTTTAAAACTCGTTTATTGATCATTCGTTGTTCAAGGCGATGGTCACATGCGGGAGTTACTTCCCGTGAGAAGTGTACAGAAAAATTATTTCCCTGGTAATGACTTAAAACTATAGCTGTACGAGGCACCCACTAACTCTCCTCCCTCTGTCGGTATTTGAATGGAAATGCTTTGACTCGTCGGTCTTTGTCTTTGAAGATGAGATTGTGTAACAAACTCCATCATCTAATCACTGTATGCTCCTCCCGCAGGAGTGGCTGTCTACTCCCATCAAGCCAGGTCTGTCTGTGGTGCACTCGGGCAAGCGGCTTGGAGCATTCAAGAAATGGGAGCCCATCTATGTGGGCACTCACAAAGAGCCTTTGTACGACGAACGCCTGTCATGGGAAGGGAAGAGTGACAAGATGACACAGGTTAGTGTCTCTGTAGGGAGCGTGCGTGCGTAACAAGTGTAAGTGTTTCCAAGTGTGGGAAGACAAAAACAGGCTTATTGGCCTCAACTAAGTTGCCTCAGACTTTCTAATTCAGAGGAATAGTTCTTAAGTAGAAGGTCGATGCGAGCTTCATGTGGGATTTTTGTTTTTGAAATACCGAGAAAGGAAACAGTTTAGCCATTTATCGTCGATTTATGTAGAACTTATCGAGCCGCGACTTGACCGTTTCGATTGTATTGCTGCTTACAACCTACAACTAAACGTGAACGATGAGATACAATTTGCTAGATAGTGCAGAGACGACGTCGCGTCTGCTGAACAGGCTTACTTCACCCATCTCAAGTGTGTCTAGTGGAGGAGCGCTAGTTTCAGGTAACGAACAGTCATCTGCGGTTTTACGCCAACGAAGAATTTGAATCGATCGTAGAGGATTTTACCTCACACCAAGTATAAACTCACTTTGTTGAAATCTTTCCCTCTCAAGCTCCGCGCACCGATTTCTTAAATTGTATCCACGCGAAATCGATCTTAATCAAAATACCAAGCTGGCTTTATGTAAGGTCGGGCTCGTAGGCTTCCTCGTCAAACGAAGGTGCCTACGAGCGTCGGGCTTGCTGTGGTAGCGTCTGGGGCTCAAACGTCAGCGAAAATTCCTCGCCCCTCGTTCATGTTGTCATCGATAGCCTCGACGTGGATGTTGCGGGTGTGCTGACCAAGCCTCTGGCTCATCGACAAAGCACCAGGCGCCAGAAGCGCATCACAAATACACAATTGTTTCCTTCGGCCAAACTGACCGAACACATGCGATGTTCCTTCTTCTTCTGCAAGCCGGTGACATGAATTAAACACTGGGCCTAACGCTTACCCATGTTTCACTATATCACAGGCCTCAACCATAACACACTTTCCCGCACTAATGATTGCCCCTCTACCTTCTTGGGCTGCTCCTCTCTTCTGCGTTCGGAGTCGGGCCGGTTTCACCAGCGGATCTTCGATCCGCGGCGGCACCTTCTCACCCAGCACCACACCCACCATTCTCACCACCAATTTATGCACCACCACAACAACCCCAATCCAAGGTCCGACATTTTAACATATTACGCATGAACACAAACAACATATAAGAAACCAGTAAAACTAGAGAACTTCCTCCCTTCGTAAATACCACGTTTTCATGCTCTAAGAAATTAAGCGTTAACAAAAATCCAAAACATCAAACTTTAATGGATATACAGCAGTACGGTCGTGGACGGGTGGTGGTTTTGTTTTTAGGACATGTTGTGGACAGGTGTTTGGTGAACGATGAGAGCTGCGTTGGTGGTGGAGAAATGAGATGGTGAGCCTTGATGTAAAAGAAATGTTGAAAAAATTCGAAATGAGGAAGCTTAGTGGTAAATACGTGCTGCATCGGCGCACTTTCATGGTAATGTACTTCTATGTTCATGGCCTGTATGCTAGTACTAGAACTTTCGCCCCCCTCTTTTTTTGCATATATCATGGCATGAGCGTAAATTAATGTGTCATTGGTATTTTTGGGTGTTTAGAATCCTGCTATCGCAACCTCTCACGTGTCTAAAGAGGCAACTATTAGGGGAGCCCTGTAGCGAGGTAGTTAGAATCGTGCTACCATAACCCCTGCGTGTTTTATAATAGAAGGCGACTAATAGGTGCTGAGCGAGGGGGCTAGAAATCCTTTCCTCTGTGAACTCCACTCTCAAAGATGGCAAGACGAGTGGGGGGAGGAGGCTCACGCCTCTATAAACTCTGTTGTTAGGGATGCTGAATGTGCGTTGTTGTAGTATGAATGAAGCAAAGAGGAGAGAGAACGGAGAGATGTTAGTGAGGAGGGAGTTCGATGTGTTGGTGCTAAGTGAGACGAAAATGGAAGGTAAGGGCGAATGTCAGTTTGCTGTGGTAAGCGGAAGAAAGTTAGGCGTGGAGGAAGTTTGGGCGCGAGAAGATGTGGTATTGATATTGAGTGATCGGTTGACTAGAAGCGTTTCCGAGTGGAAGTAGGTCTCCTATAGATTGATGTGGGTGAAAGTTAAGTTAGGTACAGAGAGACGAGCGGGTGTGAGTGCTTACGAACCTAATTGCGAGAGGAATGAGAAGGAGGAGGAGCAATTTTCGACTGAGTGGATGTATTGTGAGTTTAGGATATTAATTCAATCTGGTTGTACTGGGTGACCTAATTGCGAGAGTTGGAGATATAGTGCTGTAGAACGAAACAGGGTGGAGTGGCGTTTCCGGTAGAAATGACAGTGGAGAAAACCTGACAGGTCTGTGCAAAGAGACCTATCGGATTTCTCCACTATGTTGACCACAGAAAACTTGTTCGTTTGGCTCAACTGTTCCCGGATGCCTGACTCGCACAGTTTTCGCGTCTCTCGTCAATAGGACCTGCATTACCATCCATTTGATAGAACAGCTTGTGGCTGGCTCAGAAGCAATAAAAAAAATTTGCTTTGCTGGTTCTTCCAGACAGAAATTGCTACCGAATCCATTCTGGGAGGAGCAGCAGCAGCAGCTGACGATCGATTTCCCCGCCGACGGGCCTCCGATAAGGTGCCAGTTGCACAGTCTCTTTAGACTAGTTTTTTTTCTGGTTGACTAAGGTCACCTCTAAACACCAGCAACCCCCTCAGGAAACACCGCAGCTGGTCCGTCTCTTCTTGAGTGAAGGAATCAAAATTCAGCTTTGCTCCCCTCTTCCCTTCTTGCTGTACTCCTAGCAGCCTTACTTCCACCCGGGGAGTGTAGGGACCATATTGCCTGGGTGCCTTAAGAGTTCCTGAAACTCTTGTGGCACCTGTGCATGCCTTTGACAGTCGCCACATTAAGGACATCTATTTATTGACATAGTAAACTTAACTTGAAAAAAGTATATAAATTGATACAGCTCAGTTAGCTGGTTTGACATTCGGTGCAAGAAGGACGCCGACTCAAGCTCTATAAAAAAATCTCGTCCCTCAAATTTAATCTGTACTCCAGCAAAGCCGTTGACGATTATAATCACGACTGTTCCCTTTCTGGCAGCTGCTCCTTGCTCAAGCATCAAGTTTTGCGCCCTCAAACACTACACCGGTGCGACAACGCAGTTTCTTACTGCCATCTGGTGGTTGTGAGGCAAACGTAATTGGTCTGGAACGGACGATAGGAAGCTATCAGGCCAGACCTTGAAGCGGTCGAGTGCTCTCTGGAATGCTCTCATACCGGTAGGGAGGCAGTAGCAGTGCCCGACCACTCACTGAGAGCACCACGCAGAACCCCTCGTTCCTATCATCAGGAAAAATTAAAATGTAGTCCCGTTTCCACATATGCTAGTGAGAGCAGCCCCTAAAAAGTATAGACCTGCATAGTTTTGGGCCAATACTAAAAGTAGTAGGCCTGGGACGGGCTGAAGAGTCCAGTCTTGAAGTACTTCAAAATTGAATTTGCATCACATCTAGCCCAGCCTAGATGAGTTGCCATCGTTCATGGGCTGCTGGATGTTTTAGGCCCCAACAGAGGTTGTTGTCACCTTGGTGGGCTTTGTCCTAACGTCACATTTTCTTAGTACCGGGGTGGATTAGTCTCCCAGTGTTTGTCGAGGCGGTTTTTAATTGTGTTCACGTTTTTGCTGCTAACCACATCATGTGGAAGACTGTTCCAAATTGTTGGTATCTTGATGGGAAAGAAGTTCTCAGCCACTGATGTTCTGAATGGTTTTAGCTGCAGTTTTTTGCCCATTATTTCTGTTCCTTGGATTATAGTCTCGATCAAAGAGACCCTAGGAGCTAGTTCTAGTAAACCCATTTAGGTATTTGAAGGTTCCTATTAACTGACCTCAAAGTCATATTCTTTCAAGTGATATCAGTTTAAGTTCGTCGAGTCTTTGCGGATATGTCTTATTTCTGAGTTCCGGTATCATTTTTGTAGCTCGGTGCTGCACACGTTCCATTTTGTTAATATCCCCTCTTAGGTGAGAGGACCAAAATTGTACTGCAAATTCCATTTGAAGCATATTATAATTTTCGTTATCTCGATTCTCTCGATAAAAAGCTATTTCTCTGTAACGTTGCAAGAGTCATATGGTTTAGCATTGCGCTTCTGCTTTTATTCGAATGAATTTTGAAGTGAAAACAAACGTTACAGAGACGCATCGACGAGAAAATCTTGATAAAATCTTGATATACTCGACTGTCCTCGAGTTTTTAGGTAATAATAAAAAATTGACTGCCCGGCGCTAGAACTGACTGCCCGGCGCTAGATGTCTTCCTGCGCTTGGGGGTCTAAATGTATTCGCGGTATAGCGGCGTCTTCCGCCTCCCGCTGTCTCGGCTGGCCGAAACCCCTTGGCCCCCAACCCCCTACCTACCTATATGAGCAAGCTCTGCCGAGCTCCAGCATTCATGAGGGCTAGCGAAGCTGCTCCCCGTAAGGAGTGTATTAATACGAAAGCAGGGGGAGGAGGAGGCCCTATATAGCTCTTACTACGCTACAGAGAAATAGCTTTTTATCGAGAGAATCGAGATAACAGAAGCTATGTTCTCTACCACTCGTAAGAGCCATATGGGTTAGCATGCCAGCAAGCTGGCCTATGCCAGAAGAGCTCAAAAATTGGATAGATCGACTGCATCTTAAACTGAGTGATCTCAAAGAAGCGCATGCCGTGGAGGGAATGATGGCCCAGTTATATAAATGGGGGTAATGACTGTAATCATAGGCCAGTATTGCTTGGTGCCTACCACAGCCAATATACTAGCGCATAGCGGCCAAATAATATGCGGGCCTACAGTATGAGCACTTGAATAGTAACAAGTACATCAATGTATACTGCTTTTTGGTGTGAGTGTGAATGAACAGCCCGGTAGTGGAAGAAAAGTTCTCAATATGGAAGATTCTACAATGTTTACCATAGCTAATACGGTAACGTTGCTGTACATTGAGTTAGATAAAGTAAATATATACAGAAGAAACCGACGTAATCCTTATTCTGAAGCTGTAGCACTGAGTACTTCATAACGATATGATAAGATACCTAATACACGTACCCTATAATATATACCAAAGTGTCAGGCATTAGCAAGCGTAATGTCACAAACCTTTGACGCGAGAAGGACTATCCACCTGGTCTTCAGTGAGACGCAAGGTTGGTTAGGGTTCCCCACTGCAAATAGGTAGTTGTGCCCAAACACGTGGGGCGACTTCCCGAACTTTTTGGATACGAAGTCTTGAAGAGGGACCCCACGCGTCCAAGCGAGAGATGAGGTAGATTTTTTAGCGTCGTGAGCTTTAGTAAAGGCATGCGATGTGACCTCATTGATAAACGAGCAGATGCAATGCCCCACCGATGATGTCTTTAGTGGTTTGCCTGAAGTAGGATTGATGAGCGACAATTCATTGTTCGACGGACATTGTGCTACGAAGGCGTTGGGTCAAATTTGCTGGTCAAATGCGCGAATGCGGGTCAAATGCGCGAAGTGCGCATTCGACCCAGAGTCGAGCTCCTTTTAATTGGGAGGCTCTGTCTCGTTGCACAATATCTGTTCCTGCACGCCGCAAAATATGGCTCAGACCGTGAGCCCGGTCATCTTGCAGCAGTGAAGCGATTGTGACAAGCGGTGGTGTGTAGGTGAAGGTTTGATTTTAGTACTGGAACTTGTCAGCGGTCAGAACGAGCGCGCATGGAGAGTTCTTGGAAAAATGTAGTCCCGTGCGTGCCGTTGCTGCAATCTCAGAGACCCTGTTTCCTGCTGCGAGAGCTACGAGCATGAGTCTTCTGAAAGAGCGCCATTACTGACGTCGTCTGTGTAGTGAAGAGAGGTGAGGCGAGCATGTCGAGAACCGGCTCCAGCTGCTACTGCGGCTCGAAACGTCTTTGTGGCGGGATCTCGTGAAACTGGGTCTTTGCTATTTCATTGAAGATTGCCTCGCGGATCGTGAAGCCAAACCCATGAAAGAGAGGCAAATGAAGCGCCTTCCTGTAAGCCAAAACTGTACGAGGAACTAGCTGCTTCTTCTTGCCGGCATAGTGCAGGAACGTGTAGAAGGGGGACTGGTTGATGGATTGCACCTTCGTGGCTCGTAGCCCCGCTTGCAAACGAGTTCAGCAGCATTTGGCATTGGCGTTGTGTAAACTACCAGTCCTTGTTGACCAGGGTGTCTGCGAGCGATCTATTGTAAATGATGGTGAGCACCATTTTGAAAAACTTGATGCGAGATAACTGAAGAAGGGTCGTGATGTTAGAGGCACCTCCCTGCCTTCGACGCGCTTGGGACCCGTCGATGACGGGCGAAAGGTCGCTGAAGGACGCGACAATTTTGGGCCCCCAGTGTTTTGCGGTGGTCGGGTACCACGAGGATGTCGCTGTAGAAGTACGTCCCGAGCTTGTGGGGCACCTTGTGGATCAGGTTGTATGGAGGGAACAGGTACATTTTCCTTCACTGTGTCAGTCGTGGGTGATGTAACGGAGCTGCAAAAAGGGAGAAGTTGTGGTTTCCCGGATGCGCGAAGAGGTCTATTTGCCTAGTCCAACGCAGGGCAGAGCGGAGGGCGAGGCCTTGAGGCGTCCGCGTCCACTCCTTTTCTACTGGTAGGAGGCGTGAGAGCTGATCGGCCCAGACGTTCTGCGATCCTGGAAGCTAGGTCGCAAGAAGGAAGAGGTGACGGCGCTGGAGGATCTTAGGAGCTGTGTTTTGAGCGTCCGTCACGCCGAGGCTTTGCTGGAGCCCAAGTGGTTCACCATGATTACCCAGGCCTTGTTGTCTGACAACACGCGGATTGTAGTGTGGTACCAATGAGCTCGTGCCCGCAGCGCATGTACGATGGCCGACGATTCCTTCGACGTAACATGGAGAAAACAACCCACTGGCGACCAGCGGCCGTAAGACTGCTGGCCGCTGCAGCATACAGCCCCTTACGCGTCGCCCGATGCGTTCATCCACAGGAAGTGCTTCGGTGGAGGCATTACGAACGGAACGTGAGAGTGAAGGAAAGCCTCGCTGCTCCCGTGCTGCACCGCGCGGCGGTAGGCATTGTTGAGATGGCTGGTCTTGCTGGATAGGCGCAGGGATCGTGCTGCGAGGACCACTTCGTTGAGGAAGTGGTGAGCATGGCGTAGGTAAGGTGTTCGTTTATACATAAGGCCGAGCTAACTCTCATGCTGTCGAAGCGAGAGAGTCTGCGGGGAAGTATCTCCGTGGCCATGTCCCTGCGGTGGTCGATGTGCTAAGAAGTCGGGGCGATAGGCTCGGCCTATCCATTGAGTGTTACCTCCAGGAAGTCGAACTGCTGGGTGGGTTCCAGAAGAGACTTCCCCATGTGGACGTGGCAATCGAGCTTGAGGAGAAAGTTGCAGGCCGTCTGGGAGGTGCGCCGGCAGTGATGTGTCGTCAGTAGTATATATAACCGCGAGAACCGCTTTCTAGAGTCATTTTGGTGGCCGCAAACGACGGATTTTGTCCGGTCTACGGGAATTTGCACATAACATTTCATATTTCACCGGGGTAGGACGCGATGCATGCACCTTCACTCACCGAGCGTAAGGGGGTGCGCGGAGAAACGGGGGAGGGTGGGGGGCGTAGGGTACCGAAACTGGTTTGGTGCCCCAAGTCAGCTAACGGACGGGGGAGAGGGAAGGGGAAGGGGGGGGGGAGACAGGAAGGGGAACGGAAGGAGCAACGGCGGGAT
>SDVV010042107.1:0-10373 GCA_016164225.1 Gammarus roeselii | reverse complement strand
TATATATAAATGTATTTATATCGAAAACGTATAATTTGTAGGATGGAAAATGATTAGGGTTTTATGGGGATTTATTTGCCTCATTATATGATCCACATACACAATAAAGCCTTTCCTCGCTTCTGGTCATTAGGAATGATAAACGATAGTTAGGGACAAATTATCGGAGCTGACATAAATTAAATGAAATTTTAGTGGGCTCTTACATAATGGTGTATGCGTAGTGAAGTTTTGCGCATATTGTTTCCAGGAACGATTTGCGAACAGTAGGGGTGGAATGGAAAGATCACCTACACTCAATTTTTTTCGGTAAACTGAAAGTTACGTTCTATAATATTCGGACTTCCCAATCGCCTTACATGTCTTTCACCCTTGATGTTAAGCATTCCCTGTAATGGGTTACAAAAACTTCGGATAAATTCTCAACTACAATCAACCGTTATTACCACCATAACCCAGCAAATAAACATTTGCTTAGGAAGCTCATAATATTTTCAAGGAGGAGGTAAAATTTACATATCAGATTATTGTGATGAAAGAAGATGGAATTTTGTTCCATCTATATCTAATAAGAAAGCCATTTACAGATAAATTTGCATCGATGATATATGTCATATGACTGAATTATGTTTCCGGCGAAATATTTTTTTTGTATGCGTGTATTGTATGTTTAGTAATTGACTGACTCCCTGACCGTGGATGGATTTTATTTTCACTAGCGTCATTCCACGCTTTTTACAATTTTAATAAATAAACATTGATGTGTAATTTGTGGTGCGATTGCTTATTGCATTATTGCTGTTAGTGTTAATTCTATTGCAATTGGTATTATAAAATTAGGGAGTAAATCATACAGTTCTCAATATGTAAATGATATGTATTTACTGTGATCAAATCTGATGTGCTGTTAATTGTGATGTGAGGCATATTTAATATTATCATTCATTGTAATGCGATGCACGGCCATGGTTACCATTTGCACTCTTTGCGACATCTGCAGTCCGCTGAGATGTTTTGTTTTGCGATGCACGGCCATGGTTATCATTCGCACTCTTTGCGACATCTGCAGTCCTCTGAGATGTTTTGGAATGTGATGCACGGCCATGGTTATCATTCGCACTCTTTGCGACATCTGCAGTCCTCTGAGATGTTTTGGAATGTGATGCACGACCATGTTTATCATTCGCACTCTTTGCGACATCTGCAGTCCTCTGAGATATTTCAGCACATTGCTATTGGACGATACAACGTTTTTAATACTTTGCCGTTGAAGAGTGTGTAACACTACGTGAAAATCTAGGGAAATGTTAGCATTGCCAAGTAGGTGTGTGGGGATTCCAACAATATTCCTTTTTATTCATTTTTGCAAAATTAATTATCATTCAAGATTCTTTATTCCGCTATTAATATCTTTATATTTATAACCGTACAATTGTATGTATACCCATTCACAATGCACTTTTTTCACGATTTACTACGACATGTGGGGCGGGGCCTAAAGGTTATATAAAGATATGATTGAGCGAGAAGTAGTCAAGGGATTTTATGCCGTTACGAAGATACGTCAACCTAAGCCTCTGTAACGGCCTCCTATTATTGCTCCTATCGTCGCCCCATCTGATTCTCACTTGACCGTATTCAACATTTACCGTCAGAATACCTACTCATAATCAAATGAAAGTGGTACTGCCTGAAAACTCTTTATTTTGATTCCATCTGCTGGGAGGACGACCTCCTCAGTGTCACACCTTGCTGGGCACTTGTCGCTCGGTGTCCCTGACTTATACTGGCCTTGAAACAGTTGCTAGCTATTTTGACTGAAACTATAGTAGTGGGGAATCGTGTTATAAAGTACAAGGCACCATCAGGTATATGAATAAGAGTCACAAATGGGCATGTGCAAACATGAGCTTTACCTGTTCGTGATACCTTGATCCAAGATCAGGATTAAGAGCGTTTGAACAAGTTATAATATATGGTTTCGGTGCAAATAAGAGACGCGTCTTCGATGTTCTGTACTTTTATCGAAAACCGTGAATACTGGGCATTGGTGATGTCAAACTTGTTCATGCGGAGGACTGTCAATAGCATCAACAATGATAATGACTATCCAATAGGGAAAGGTAATCTAAACATCGGCTTGAGAACATTGATTACAGCCATGCACTCCATGTCAGTTGAGCGTGACCAAATAGAGAAAATCCCCGGAAATCCCCGATCAAGCATTGATCCCCGATCAAGCATTGATCTGCACTAAGTGCGGACAAGGCACATTTGCCCTCACTTCGATAAAACTTTGAAAACTGGTAAATAAGGCGTACACTACTAGTAGTTAATATGTTCCGGAACGCAAGTGAAGGAATAAGATAGGGCATGATTTGCGGTGGGGCAGGGGTTGACCGGAGTCAGCAGGCGGAAGATGGGCTTACGCGGAGGGAAGCGGAAGGCAAGCAGCGCGAGGGGAACAGGTGACTCATTCGAATGAAAGGACAGCTTATATATTTTAATAGGTTATATAAATGTTAATATGGTATATATTTTTATTTACATAAAGGTATTTGCATTTCAATGCTAGGTATACTATATTGCAATTCCATTGCATGTCATGTTGGATGTATGCATTTTCAATGCTGCTCCTCAGAATGATTAGGGGTATTGATAACAAACATTTTATGCGATTATTTTTTATTGATAGTAAATCTATCAGTTACATATTAATTCACATGCAGTATTATAGGTTAAAAACCCTTACCTCCCGGACACGTTCATGATGAATTTT
Source organism: Gammarus roeselii (assembly GCA_016164225.1). Lineage (NCBI taxonomy): Eukaryota > Metazoa > Arthropoda > Malacostraca > Amphipoda > Gammaridae > Gammarus > Gammarus roeselii. The sequence continues at coordinate 7,594 of SDVV010042107.1, read as the reverse complement.
TCAACCTTGTTATTATTTCTACGTCGTTCGCTGTTCATCAATTTACACGTGGCATAGATTCATTTAGTTTGATGTTATTTTCTGCAATTGTATTATCCGTACCCTTGCGCTCTTTTATACCTACTCTGGCAGTAACTCCTACTCTCATTTTCCCTGGCATTGAGATGTCGGACACTGAAGATGATCCAAAAATTAACAGGTGACTGAAACATTCCTTCAGAAGGAAAATCACCCACGAGTATAATTGAATCATTCATATTCAATTGACTCATTCATATATAAGCGACGTTTTGTGTTTTTCAATCTATTTATTTCATATGTATATAAGATCTATATGAATAGTACGGTGTACTAGTCTGGTAGTTGGCGAGTTGATGTTTGTATTTTGGGTTGATGCAGCAGATTCGTTACGAGATTCTGTGTACTCCATAACGCATTATTCAGTTTTGAACCAGGTATATCGGTGTTCCATTGATGCGGTGTTCCAATAGCGAGAGTAGCTGAACGATATGGATGTATTGTGAGTTATTATATTGTGTTATTTATGCTTAGTAATGATCGGTTGATTTATGTTGAATTTGTAGTTTTTTTTGGAATTTTGAATAGTTATCTCATATATTTATAGGATTTTTTTTAGGATATTTTAGGTTTACATCGTCCATGTAGCAAACCATTTCATGCATATTTGAACAGTTATACCATATTTTTTTTTAAATATATCCTGACCGTTTTAGTATGTCTTTGAGTTTTGTATGTACTCTGTACAGTTTACATCTTCGATGCAAGGTATTGGGTATTTATTTAAACAATATAGGAACATCAGGACATAATACGCTTGTATCTGCAATGTAAAACATTATTTCAGGCATAAATTAGTTACATGTTGTATATTTTTAGTGTTTTATATATCTTCTTACATCCTGGTACAATGTTTGACGTGAATATTTTATAAATAGAAGATTCCATTTGTTATAAACTTGTTCTTGTTACTTTATTGTATATTTAGTGTAGAAACCATACTGCAATGGATTTTTTTTGGGAAGGAGTTGTGCAAGCGTCGATATGGTATCGTTTGTTTTCAAATTTACTTCGGCAATTTTTGATAGTGACTGCTGTTTGAAAGTGGCATGCTTATGCGTGAATGTTGTGTATGGTCTCAAAGTGTGCGTATGTTTTCTGGCTATGTATGTATGTGTATTGCTCATGTCTGATTTTCGCTTGAGTCTGGTAATTGATACCATTAGCAGCTGGTTTTGTTGCCTCGGACTCGAGCAACATACTGTAACACGTTGATTGCAAGCAAATGATCTCACTCGGGTAGTCGTTGGCTGTTTCGCTTTTCAGTAGTCCCAGCTGTCATTTCTTTGATTCATCGTATAAGGGACACGGATTTTTTCGGGTGGGTTTAGGAAGTCCATGTTTTCAGCCAGGGGGAGATTACCGCATTTTCCGTTTCAATGTCATCCACACCTTGGAACAAGATCAGCAACAAGTCTCTTTCCGAGTAGATGAGCAGAACGATGTCATCATATTGGGGTTTCAGTGTTTCATAGAGATGATGAAGTCTTTTGCTTTAGCTTCTGTTTAAAGCTGATGAGATATATATATTTATATGATTCCTTAGGTAACCTTGTGCTATCATTGCTAGGCATTCGAGTTAAATTCAAGAGTTAATCAAACTAACATATATGAGATATAAATTTTATTGAAGGTAAATTGAAGAACCGATGAAGAACCGAAGGATTCTTCATCGATGAAGAACATTATTCCTCACCTGGAGCTGTCGGTTCAGCATATCTGTAAGAGTTATTATCTGGGTGTTTTTTTCCTCGGATCTTGTGGGTTTTAGACTATTGCCCTTAGTACACATTTTAGATAAGCGGATACCTTTGGGAGAAGTGTATGCAACGCTTCCAATCCTAACCTTGTAACCAAAACTCTGTTTGTAGTCTTCCGCAAGTTTTTTCTCGACGCTAGTTTTTTAATTATAGTTCAATGTTTACGACATCAAATATTTTCAGGTTTTTTCTTACCGGTGCCAACATTACCATTTACTTTATTCCCGCACAGTTCCAAAAAATACATAATTATCTTAGCACTCAAACGTTTGAGACATGATTCTCTCTCTTCATGTATCATTCCCAACAATTTTGAAACAAAGTCAGATAGACATTTTTTTTGCACAATTTTACACTCTTTATACCTGATACCCTTTTAAATTCGGTTTCCTCCAACTTCAGCAGGTTTTTCTACACATGACATCTCCTCGGTATCACTATCACACGTTTCAATATCACTGTCACAGGTATCCATTTCATTTAAAGTAACCCACGTTATCCCCATATTTTCATTATACTCCATTTCGTCTAAGGTTTCGGTGTACTCCATCATTTCACTCAATCTCGATACGTTCTACGTTTGGATGTTAGTGGCATCGCTCCTTCTTTACTGCTCGCACAATGTTGAGCACTGTCTATATCAGTATTTGGAAACCCACGTCCGGTTTATTAGGTTCTATCAATACACCCGTTGCATCCTTAGAGCTTGTATTTCCTCGATCATTTTTAAGATTATCAAAATCAATATAATAGTGTTTCATGAGATGACGCCAAAAATCGAACGTGGAGCATGATTTGCGCATATAACACATACCCCGCATTATCCTTCATGTTAAAATATTTTCATATCAAACTTGGCGACATCATTCTATACCGGAAGCACTCCGTTAACTGAATGAGTACATATCTGAGTTTAATTTTATATATATTTTTACATGCATATACAGGGGCGTTAGCGTCACAGTGTCGGCACATGTGTCAACACAATGCATGTATACAGGGTCTTTAGCCTCACTGTGTCGGCATATTTGTCGAAACAATGCATATAAACAGGGTCGTTAGCCTCACTGTTTCGGCACATGTGTCGACACAATGCATATACATAGGGTCGTTAGCCTCACTGTTTCGGCACATGTGTCGACACAATGCAGTTATACATGGTCGTTAGCCTCACTGTGTCTGCTCATGTTTTGACACAAGGCATACTGTATATACAGGGTCGTTAACTTCTTTGTAACGGCCCATGCGTCGACACAAGCATTTATACATGGTCGTTAGCGTCACTATGTCGGCACATGTGCCGACACCATGTAAGCATTTACACGCATTTTATCCAAAAAGGGTTACCATACACTGCCAGATGCATTAATACCTAGGCTACCTAACCGAACCTGAACAACTTAACCAGGAATTATATGTCATTTTCAAGATTTCTAGCTTACGTATGATACGTATTCATCGATTAATGATATATTCATATCAAATCCCTCCACATGGCTCTATTTTGCATATTTTTTTTAAATCACACACAATGTAGACACATACACACATTTGTATGCATATACAGGGGTGGTTAACATCTGTAGTCTTTTTCCATTAGAACAACATCCCTCGCTTTTGTAACAAGATATTTAATGTGGGTCAGCTCCATGACATGTTAGAATAAAATAACTAATCATCCTAATCTAACCTAACCTATTCAATCCAAGAATTATGTATTATCGAATAATTTTTAATGCTTACATATGATTTTTTTCAGTGTTTTAGTATTAATGCATAACGAATATCTCCACTTGACTCCACATTTTGATCTATCCATTGCAGTTTTGACTCAAACTTCCAATTTTGATCCAGTAAATTTCATCCATTATCTCATATGTAGTTACAACGTTGTTCAAATGTTAAAGCTATTTTCTTATGATTCTTGATTTTGATATTTCCCAATCCTTGATCACTTATGCATGTTATTCACACCCATCAAAAACCTAACCTAACCCCACCTTATGTATGGTATTTAGTCATTGATATATACAAAACCCCTCCACACGGTTCTTTATAAAACTTCCGCCTAATTCTTTCTTATTCGTGGTCACTCTCGACCAATATTAGTTAGCAGAGAGGCGACGTTTCCATTCTTAGATGGTATGAATGTCACAGGTATTTCACATTTGTATCCAGTTTAACACAAACGAACACTTCGTCTCATACTAGGTCTACCACATTTACTTCAATATCTCCTGACTCTACATCCTTTGACGACTTGCATGGCTGATTTGCCTTTTCTTTCCTATAATTTTCGTATTCTGACGCTGACTTCGTTTCAGATGTCGTCACACATTACTCGTGGATTTATGTTTATTCAATTTTATTTCTCTTTTGCACAAATTACAGACCCCCGTTACCACATTGCTTCCGAACAAACGACGACTCAAGCTATACCCCATCCTTCAACAACAGAATCACAATCTTGACTGAGCAAGATCTGATCAGACTCTGATTTTTATCCTTCCAATCTGTACCACATCTAAGGCATTCATACCCCCTCCCTCCCTTCAAGATAGGTTTATGCAATGTTCAAATTTGTTATGAGCGAAATTTTGAGTTTCGTTTCATACCGTGAAACATATTCTTCTACTGATTTGAACAATTCGATGTTACTTCCGACTGACACGATGCAAGCAATTCATTGCTTAATCTTTGAGTTTTGGGATACTATAAACATTTGAATAAGGATTGACATGGCTTATCACTGTATTACTACTATAAATAACAGATCTTGCTGGATTCATCAATACTTTCTAACTCATTCTTTTGATTTGTAACAGCATGGTTTGTAAATACAACCATACCCATCATCACGATGTTTCCGTTTCCTCTCAAAATCCTTCATATACTCCAGCATATCTTTGATGCGAATACCGAAGGCTGTTCCGTACTCTTGATTTCACAAATGTAGTTTTTTTTTTCTTGAACCTTAATTATTTCAAACGTCTATAAATCAAAATCATTCTGATCTTCATCATCGATGAAATGTTGCATACGTTCCAGATTTTTTTTGTTCATATGTGAAATCCGATTCCCACAACCTCAGCATTATTACAGTCATGATGATTTTCCACTTACATCATATCAATCTCGAGATTTGCTTTCCTATTTACCTTGAACTATGTTACCCAAATCCGACTTCTTTTTCCTTCATCCATGTATAAATATCATCTCCCACTCTTTTGATTCTTATTTTACTCATTCTGAAATAACTGATATTTTCAACACAGGTCAATATTTGTTCCATCTGACTCATATCATCTCCGGAGATTTCTTCTTCCAAAACACGTAAACTAATTTTTGCCTCGTGAACATTCGTTGTTGTCTATTTGAGGATGAGCCGTCCTGCTCCTCCTACACTCAACGTAGCTCTGACTACAATCTCGGCATGCAGCTTGCTATTATGATGCAATTGCTTTTTTTTTTTGCAAAACATTAGGCCTATCATCGCTCTCCTTGATCATCATCTGTGTATGTATGTACGTGTATAGGGGTGTACGAAAGAAATCTCCGTAGATGATATGAGTTGGATTGAACAAATATTGACTAGTGTTGAAAATATCGATTATCTCAGAATGGAAAAATAAGAATCAAAAGAGTGGGAGATAACAATTATAAATGGATGAAGAAAAATGAAGTCGGATTCGGGTAACTAATGTCAACGGGTTTCAGTCGTATGTAACAAATTTCGAGGTAAATAATGAAGCAAATCTTGAAATTGATATGATCCAAGTGGAAAATCCTCATGACTGTAGTAAAGCTGAGGTAGTGGGAAACGGATTTTACCTATGAACAAACGAAAATCTGGAACGTACGCAACAATTCCTCAATGATGCAGATCAGAATTACTTTGAATTGGAGAAGCTTCGAATAATCAAGGTTCAAGAAGGAGAAGTACTGTATTTGTGGAGTCAAGGGGAAGGAACAGCCTCCGTTATTCGCATCAAAGATATGCTGGAGTATGTGAAGGATTTTAGGAGGAAAATGAAACATCGTGATGATGGGTGTGGTTGAATGTACGAACCATGCTGTTACAAATCAAAAGAATGAGTTAGAAAGTATTGATGAATCCAGCTAGATATGTAATTGATACTAATAATACAGTAATAAGCCATGTCAATCTCTAATCAAATGTTTATATTAACCTAAAACTCAACGGTTAAGCAATGAATTGCATACATCGTGTCAGTTGGAGGTAATTAGGGGAATTAGAAGAATAACATGTTTCACAGTATGAAACAAAACTCAAAATGTCGCTCATGACAAATTTAAACATTGCCAAAAATCTATCATGGGTGGGGGAGGGGGGGATGTTCTAGATGTGTTACAGATTGCTCATTCAAGATTGTGATTCTGTTGTGGAAGGATTTGCTATAGCTTGAGTCGTCGTTTGATCAAAAGCAATGGGGTAACGGGGTTTGTAATCTGTGCAAAAAATATATAAAATTTAGGAAACATAAATCCACGAGTAATGTGTGGCGACATCCATAACAAAGTCATCGTCAAGAATATGGAAATTATAGAAAGAAAAAGCAAATCAGCCGTGCAAGTCGTCAAAAGATGTAGTGTCAGGAGATATTGAAGTATATGTGGTAGACCTAGTATGAGACGGTGTGTTCGTTTGTGTGAAACTGGATACAAATATAAATTATTTGTAACATTCACACCATCTAAGATTGAAAATCTATCCTCTCTGCTAACTAATATGGGTCGAGAGGGACCACGAAGTAGTAGGAATTAGGTGAAAGTCTTATAAAGAACCGTGTGGAGAGGTTCATATGTATATATCAATGACTGAATACCATACATAAGGTAAGGTTAGGATAGGTTTTTGATGAGTGTGAATAACATATAAAAGGGATTTCGAATTGTGTTAAATCATAATCAAGAATCATATTAAAAAGCTTTAACATTCAAACAACGGTGTAATTAGCTATGAAATAATGAATGAAATTTACTTGATCAAAATTGGAAGTATGAATCAAAACTGCAGAGGATAAATCAAAATGTGGAGTCAAGTGGAGATTTTTGCTATGCAAAAATCCCAAAACAATGAAAAAAACATATGTAAGCATGAGAAGTCAATCGATAATACATATTTCTTGGATAAAATAGGTTAGGTTAGGTTAGGACGATAAGTTCTTTTAACCTAACATGCCGTGAAGCTGATCCACATTAAATATCTTGTAACAAAAGTAAGGCATGTTGTTCTATTGGAAAAATGCTACAAATGTTACCCGCCCCTGTATATGCATACAAAAGTGTGTATGTGTCTACATTGTGTGTGATAATAAAAGAAAAAGCTACGAAAAATAGAGCCATGTGAAGAGATTTGATATGAATATATCATAAATCGATGAATACTTAACATACGTAAGCAGGAAATCTCGAACCATTCCTGGTTAAGTTGGTTAGGTTAGGTTAGGTTGCCTAGGTATTAATGCATCTGGCAGTGTATGGTAACCCTTTTTGCATAAAATGTGTGTAAATGCTTACATGGTGTCGATACATGTACCGACACAGTGAGGCTAACGACCCTGTTTATATGCATTGTGACGACACATATGCCGACACAGTGAGGCTAACGACCCTATATATATGCATTGTGTTGTCACATATGTCGACACAGTGAGGCTAACGACCCTGTATATATGCATTGTGTCGACACATGTGCCGACACAGTGAGGCTAACGACCCTGTATATACAGTAT
>SDVV010042106.1:0-10373 GCA_016164225.1 Gammarus roeselii | reverse complement strand
ATATGTATACATACATAATGACAAATCATAAAATGCTATACATAAATAATCATTAGGTGAGGCCCGATATGTTCTTTATTTCTTCTTTGTCTGGCTCTAGAGTCACCATAGATTTCGATGTACTTCAGTAGACAAAATCTTCACCTTAAAATGGTCACTCCTGACTGACCATAGACGGATGAGTTACCAAGCACGGATGTGAGGCCCTGCGTCAGCAAACGTCTCTTCTGAGCTCATGCAGATCTCAACAAGAATTTCCACAGATGCGTGCCACCTTCCTACCAATACCAGGCCTCAGAGACACTTCCTACCATTACCAGGACTCAGAGACACTTCCTACCAATACCAGGACTCAGAGACACTTCCTACAAATACCAGGCCTCAGAGACATTTCACGCAATCCTGGATTCTTCTTGCTTCACTCCTTCCTTGGATCATCAAGCAGAAAGAGAAAAGTAACAATTGCATGTATTGGCGCGTGCTCAGGGAACATGCTATCATAGCAGTTCGTTCTCTGGGTTGCGTTCAAAAAGAAACATGCCAATGCTTAGTGCTGAGCGATGGGTATTGAATGGATTTGTCCTTCACCGGTTGGATCGGATTGTAAATACAACGTTTTGATTATATTAATATGTCCATGGATCGTTCGATATCATAAGGTGATATTTACGTATGATATTTTTTCACCGTTCGATGTCGTTGGTAGTAATTTTAGCGACTGTAAGTAGTAATTTTTCGACGATCATTTTTTTCAAGCAATATATTTGACATCAAAACAATGGAGCCGGATAGTATGCACTAGATCAACCTATGGTAATGGCCATATCAACAACAAGCGCAATGAAAAATAATGCGTTTAATTTGAACTACGAACTTGGATTTTTTTTCACCCTATCGTGCAGTTTTTTGGAGCCTTTTGGACAGAGTTTCGAGGGAGCACAGTTTAATAAGCAATTAACTGTTATATAAGCCTTGCAATCCTGCCAATGGTGCCAGACAAGTGATCCGTGTTTACAAGGCCTCTGATCTAATGAATGGTTTACCCAACACTTTTGTCTCGAAGTAACCATTCCCTGGCTCCTTTCTGCCTCTAAAGTCTTTTGAAATGTGAGGCTGTTATCATCGCCTCTCCTCGAGACGATGCGCCCTAAAATGAGGTTATTTTAGGGATATGTTTTGTAGAGGGTCGTTTCCTTATGCGTAATTGATAGCACTTTCTTTGAATGTGATGACATAATCGAGGTGGTGAAGTTTAGTCCGCCGTATGCTGTATTCTTTGCATTGTCTTTCGATGGTCTAATATTGTGTGAGCCTTTTGTATGTAAGTTGAACTACTATTCTTTGGCGTTCACAGCAGAATATCGTAGCCATTCTACCTGCAGCTATGATGACTTCGTCTGTTTAGCGTACATTATTAACTTTTACAGACGTATATTACGTGCTGTTTTCCTAATGTAAATAACATTCAGAATGTGTTATCGAATATTAATTTTACTATGAGTAATTTTGTTTTCAAATCCTTTCATAGAGGTTATTGCAGACACAATCATGACATTTATCACGGGAACTGTTAGATAATTTATTTGTGGCCGCAACAAATGATGAAAGCCTTGGATTTGCCTGTTTCAAAAATCTGAAAACTTCTTGGGTACAATGCCTATTAGAGCAGACGGGCACTTTTTATATGTTCCTCCAAATCCGACCCTCCTGTCTTTGTTTTCAGTTTGTTGGGCAGTTTTCTTGGAGAAATTCCAATAACTAAGACTTTAGATGGCAATACTACCGACGTCAGATGGCAACAAAACCGACATTTGAAACGTCCAATCATTTAATAAACCTTAATTGCAGGAGATAAAGGGAATCAATAATTATTCATGATACAATACGGCGCTTATGACACTGCTCTGGTATCACTGCTCTGTTATCACTGCTCTGGTATCACTGCTCTGATATCACTACTCTGGTATCACTGCTCTTATATCACTGCTCTGATATCACTGCTCTGGTATCACTGCTCTGGTATCACTGCTCTGATACCACTGCTCTGATATCACTGCTCTGATATCACTGCTCTGGTATCACTGCTCTGATATCATTGCTCTGATATCACTGCTCTGGTATCTCTGCTCTGGTATCACTGATCTGATATCACTGCTCTGATATCACTGCTCTGATATTATATTGCACGTTTCGTCTTAAAAAGTATGTTAATCATTTAAAATCATTCGGAACACTGAGCAGTGCTTCACTCCAACACGTATCACGCGCCATAAACCGATAAAAACACATTCAAGATATTATTAGAGTAAAACTAACACAGCACACATTTTTTTGCAGGTGTTTCCTAAGCTCTCTCGAAAGATCATTTGTCTCCAGTTTTGCAATATAGTATTTCAGGACCACACATACGCATCTATTGTAGAAAAATTCAATAGGGTGTATTGTTTTGACATCGGAGGGGCTTTCCATCCCAAATGCAATTCCAATAAATTTAGTGCTTATAGTTATGAATGATTGAAACCGCTCTAGAAGGTTTTCCTTGTCTACATACTTTTTTATTCCTCTGGCCTTGCAGCAAGAGGAGGCCTGTCTCATCGGTTGGCTCTCTCAGTTAGCTCTCTTCCCACGTCATTTTTCTCATAATTGAGGATAATTCCATTAACAGTACTGGTATCAATACTACCAGTTGATGGAAATCGGTTCGTGCATGTGTATTAAGCCACGGAGAAATAAATGGCATATACGAAGTAAAGAATGTACTGGTTTACGAGTGACCTCAGTCAATATCTTCCCTATGTAAGATATTGAAATATTTGTTAAGCTGTTATAGATGGAAATAAATATTTGCTTGCTCATCCAATAGTTCATGTCTCAAATGTCATTTGATTGTTTTACTATGTTCAAATTTCCACATCAAAAGCTGATGGCGCCATCTATTGAGGCATTAAGACAATAAATTAAAAATATTGAAAGTAATAAAAATTTACCGGGCACAAAATCTGATGTCAATTGATCTATTGTGTAGGCGAGATAAGTAGAGATGACACAATCAAATGCCACTTTTTATGTTGTTTGGGAATTCGGATAATATCCTCGTGTAGTTCCGTAAAATAATGTATACAATCCAGCTGCATACATTGTTTGTTTGGCTCACATCACTGCAATCCAGACAACAAAATTATGCACCATGTCTCAATGCCACCCTCATGACACGGGGAAATGGCAGGATGTCTATACATGTCTCAAAGCATGCAATTTTGGGACTATCCGTTTTTTCTTTATCAAAATGTGTACATGAGTTTTAACAGAAATAAATCATACTATTAAATAGACAAATGAGATTTGAGCTCGGCGCAGAAGCACTGAATTGCTTTCTAGATTTCTTCTTTATATATAATAATGTAATCATAGGCCAATCAACGCGAAAAAGAGCAGTGTTTTAAGTTTCCGCTTGTTGTTATTACGAATATCATAAATAAAGATGAATAATATAATCTGCAACTTCAGCTCGAGGAACCGTTTCAAAACGGAGCATTCAAAATCGTAAAAGTATTGTAATTATTTAACAAGCAGAAGAAGTACCGAGGCCGGTTTTGTGGTTGGTTGGGGAAACATACATTTATAGAAAATAGTTTGTACAACAAGTAAATTTTTTTTCTCGACAACAATCAAGCTACGGATTCATGCGATACATTCATCGAACACGAGATCAAAGGTGGCAATTGTCGGTGTCGGAGCCTAGCAGTTGTAATCGCTATACCAAATAGCTGTATGAATTTTATTAACGTATTCACTTGCAAAAACAGACCAGTGAGCCTTCAATGTGGTTCTACGATGGAATATACTTGTGCTCATTAAACATCCTCATCCAAGAGAGTGGATATTTCTGTTGTTTATCGACGTGTTCATAGTCATAGAAAAGTTGCATTTTAAAGTTCGTCATTATTATTACGGTGGAGTAAACAGAGTATTGATGACCCCGTAAACTAAATACTGTCGATATCCTGCAGTGATCTCATAGGTGGTTGCCCTCTTACGAAACACATAATTTTTTTTCCGGAAACCAGGAGGAGACCGATGTACGGTTTCGAATGAGCTGACTCATGCAAGTGCTGAGTCTTTAAGATGGAATCTGCGAAAATTTTCTCAAATATGACATTTGGACGTATATACGCAAGCATGCGTGCATGTCTGTATGCATGCATGTCTGTATGTCTGTATGCTTGCATGTCTGTATGCCATGCATGTCTTTATGCATGCATGTCCTTATGCATGCATGTCTATACGCCGTCATGTCTGTGTGCATGCATGTCTGTGTGCATGCATGTCTGTGTGCATGAATTTCTGTGTGCATGTCTTTATACATGCATTTCTTTATGCATGCATGTCTGTATGCAGTCATGTCTGTATGCATTCATGTCGGTGTGCCAGCATGTCTGTATGCATGTATGCATGCATGTATGTCTGTATGCATAAATGTCTGCAAGTCTGTATGCATGCATGTCTGAATGCTTGTCTGTATGCATGCATGTTTTTATGTATGCATACATGCATGCATGCATATCTGTATGCATGAATATCTGTATACAATATCTGTATGCATGCTCGTCTGTATACAAGCTTATCTGTATGCATGCAGGTCTATCTATGCAGGTCTATGCATGCATACATGGCTCATGTCTGTATGCATACATGTCTGTATGTATGCATGTCTGTATGCATTCATGCATGTCTCTATGTATGCATGCGTGTCTGTATACATGCATGCATGTCTGTATGCATCTCTGTATGCCTGCATGCATGTCTGTATGCATGTCTGTATGCCTGCATGCATGTCTGTTTGCATCCAAGCATGCATGCATGCAAGTCTGTTTGCATCCAAGCATGCATGCATGCATGCATGCATACATGCAGGTTCATGCATGCATGTCTGTATGTATGCATGTATGTATGTATGCATGTATGTGTGTCGGAATGTATGTAGGTATGCATGCATGTCTGTATGTATGCATGTATGTATGTCTGAATGTGTTTATACATGCTTGCATGTTTGCATGCATGCATGTCTGTATGAATGTCTGTATGTGTGCATGCAGGTCTGTATGCAAGCATGTCTGTGTGCATGCATGTCTGTGTGCATGCATGTCTGTGTGCATGCATTTCTGAGTGCATGTCTATTTGCATGCTTGTATTTATGCATGCATGCTTGTCTGTATGCATGAATGCATGAATGTATGCATGAATGCCTGCATGTATGCATGCATGTCTGTGTGCATGCATTTCTGAGTGCATGTCTATTTGCATGCATGTATGTATGCATGCATGCATGTCTGTATGCATGAATGCATGTATGTATGCAAGAATGCCTGCATGTATGCATGCATGTCTGTATGCATGCTTGACTGTGTGCATGCATGTCTGTATGCATTCATCTTTGTATGCATGCATGACTGTATACATGCACGTCTGTATGCATGCATGCATGTCTGTATGCAAGCAAGCGTGCAGGTCTGTATGCATTCATGTCTGTATGTCTGTATGTATGCATGTCTGTATGCATGCATGTCTTTATGCATTCATGTCCTTATGCATGCATGTCTGTATGCAGTCATGTCTGTATGCATCCATGTCTTTATGCATTCGTGTCCTTATGCATGCATGTCTGTATGCAGTCATGTCTCTATGCATGTATGTGTGTCTGCATGTCTCTGTGCATGCATGTCTGTGCGCATGCATGTCTGTGTGCATGCATGTCTGTGCGCATGCATGTCTGTGTGCATACATTTCTGTGTGCATGCGTGTATGCATGTTTGTATGCAGGTAAGTCTGTATGCGTGAATGCATGAATGCAAGTCTGTATGCATACGTGCATGCATGTATGCATGTCTATATGCATGCATGCATGCTTGCTTGCTTGCATGCATGTCTGTTTGTATGCATGCACGTGTGTATGCATGCATGTCTTCATGCACGTGGGCATGCAGTTCTAAGTGCGTGTCGATTTGCATGCATGTGTGTATGCATGCATGCATGCGTATCTGTATGCATGAATGCATGTATGTATGCAAGAATGCCTGCATGTATGCATGCATGTATATATGCATGCTTGTCTGTGTGCATGCATGTCTGTGTGCATGCATGTCTGTTTGCATTCATCTCTCTATGCATGCATGGCTGTATACACGCACGTCTGTATGCATGCAAGCGAGCATGTCTGTATGCATTCATGTCTGTAGGTCTGTTTGCATGCATGTCTGTATGCATGCATGTCTTTATGCATGCATGTCTGTATGCAGTCATGTCTGTATGCATGTCTGTGTGCCTGCATGTCTGTGTGCATGCATATCTGTGTGCATGCATTTCTGTGTGCATGTCTGTATGCATGTCCGTATGCATATCTGTATGAATGTCTGTATGCATGTCTGTATGCATGTCTGTATGCATGTCTGTATGCATGTCTGCATGCATGTCTGCATGCATGTCTGTATGCATGCACGCATGCATGCATTCCTGTATGCATGTATGTATGCATGTCTGTATGCATGCATGTCTGTATGCATGCATGTCTGCATGCATGCATGCCTCTATGTATGCATGTCTGTATGTGTGCATGTCTGTATGCATGCAGATCTACATGCATGCCTGTCTGTGTGCATGCATGTCTGTATGCATGCATGTCTGTATGCATGCATGTCTGTATGCATGCCTGTCTGTGTGCAGGCATGTCTGTATGTATTCATGCCTGTATGCATGCATGCCTGTATACATGCAAGTCTGTATGCATGCCTGTCTGTGTGCATGCATTTCTGAATGCATGACTGTTTGCATGCATGACTGTATGCATGCATGCATGCATGGCTGTATGCATGAATGCTTGTATGTATACATGAATGTTTCTATGTATGCATGCATGTCTGTATGCATGCTTGTCTGTGTGCATGCACGTCTGTACGCATTCATCTCTGTACGCATACATAGCTGTATACTTGCACGTTTGTGTGCATGCATGCATGCATGCATGCATGAATGTCTGTATGCATGCATTTCTATATGTCTGTATGCATGCATGTCTGTATGCATGCATGTCTGTATGCATGCATGTCTTTATGCATGCATGTCCTTGTGCATGCATGTCTGTTTGCAGTCATGTCTGTATGCATGTCTTTGTGCATGCATTTCTTTTGCAGGTCTACATTCATGCATTACTTTATGCATGCATGTCTTTATAAAGTCATTTATGTTTATAGTCATGTCTGTATGCATGCATGTCTGTATGCATGCCTGTTTGTATGCATGCATGTCTGTTTGTATGCATGCACGTGTGTATGCATGCACGTGTGTATGCATGCACGTCTGTATGTATGCACATCTGCATGCATGCACGTCTGCATGCATGCACGTCTGCATGCATGCACGTCTGCATGTATGCACGTCTACATGCATGCACGTCTGCATGCATGCACGTCTGCATGCATGCGCGGCTGTATGCATGCCTGTCCGTTTGCATTTATGTCTGTAAGCATGCATGCATGTCTGTATGCGTGCATATCTATATTTATACATATCTGTATGCATTCACGCATATCTGAAAGTATGCATGCATGTCTGTATGCATGTCTGTATGCATGCATGCATGCATGTCTGTCTAAATGTATGCATGCATGTCTATATGCATGCAGAACTATGCATGCATGCTTGCATGCATGTCTCATGTCCGTATGCATGTTTGTATGTATGCATGCATGCATGTCTGTATGCATGCATGTCTGTGTGCATGCATCTCTGAGTGCATGTCTGTATGCATGTATGTCTGTATGCATGCATGAATGTCTGTATTTATGAATGCATGTATGAATGCAGGAATGCCTGTGTGTATGCATGCATGTATGTATGTATGCATGCTTGTCTGTGTGCATGCATGTATGTATTCATGCATGGCTGGATACATTCACGACTGTATGCATGTTTGTATGCATGCAAGCGTGCATGTCTGTATGCATGCATGTCTGAATGTCTCTATGCATGCATATCTGTGTGCATGCATGTCTCCATGAATGCATGTCCTTATGCATGCATGTCTGTATCCAGTCATGTCTGTATGCATGTCAGTGTGTCTGCATGTCTCTGTGCATGCATGTCTTTGCGCATGCATGTCTGTGTGTAAGCATTTTTGCGTGCATGTCTGTATACATGCCTGTATGCAGGTAAGTCTGTACGCATGCCTGCATGCATGCAAGTCTATGAGCATGCATGTCTCTATGCATGCATGTCTGTATGTATGTGTGCAAGCATGCATGCATGTCTGTATACATGCATGCAAGCATGCATGTCTGTTTGTATGCATGCACGTGTTTATGTATGCATGTCAAAATTCACGCATGTCTGTATGCATGCATGTCTTTGTGTACTCATGTGCATGCATTTCTGAGTGCATGTCTGTTTGCATGCATGTCTGTATGCATGCATGCATTTCTGCATGCATGAATGCATGTTTGTATGCATGAATGCCTGTATGTATGCATGCATGTCTGTATGCATGCATGCATGTCTGTTTGCATGCAAGCATGCATGAATGCATGGCTGAATGTATGCAGGTCTGCATGTATGTAGGTCTATGCATGCATGTCTCTATGCATGCATGCCTGCATGTATGCATGTCTGTATGTATGCAGGTCTGCATGTATGTATGTCTGAATGTATGTATATATGCATGCACGTCTGCAGGTATGCATGTCTGTATGCATGCCTGTCTGTGTGCATGCATGTCTGTATGCATGCATGTCTGTGTGCAGGCATGTCTGTGTGCATGGATGTCTGTGTGCATGCATTTCTGAGTGCATGTCTGTGTGCATGCATGTCTGTATGCACGCATGCATGTCTGTATGAATGAATGCTTGTATGTATGTAATAATGCCTTTATGTATGCATGCATGTATGTATGCATGCTTGTCTGTTTGCATGCATGTCTTTATGCATTCATGGCTGTATACATGCACGTCTGTATGCATGCATGTCTGTATGCATGCACGCATGCATGTATGTATGCATTCATGTCTGTGTGCATGCATGTCTTTTTGCATGCATGTCATTATGCATGCATGTCTGTATGCGGTCATGTCTTTATGCATGCCTGTGTGTCTGCATGTCTCTGTACATGCATGTCTGTGTGCATCCATTTCTGTGTGCATGTCTGTATGCATGCCTGTATGCGAGTAAGTCTGTATGCATGCATGCATGCAAGTCTGTAAGCATGCATGTCTCTATGCATAAATGTTTGTATGCATTCATGCATGTCTGTTGTATGCATGCACGTGTGTATGCATGCATGTCTTTATGCACGCATGTCTGTATGCATGCATGTCTGGTGTATGCATGTCTGTGTGCCCAGCATTTCTGAGTGCATGCATTTCCGAGTGCATGCACGTTTGTATGCATGAATGCCTGCATGCCTGTATATATGAATGCATGTTTGAATGCGTGAATGCCAGTATGTATGTATGCGTGTCTGTAAACATGCTTGTCTGTGTGCATGCATGTCTGCATGCATTCATCTCTGTATGCATGCAGTTCTGTATACATGCACGTCTGTATGCATGCATGTCTGTAGGTCTGTATGCATGCATGTCTGTATGCATGTATGTCTGTATGCATGCATGTCCTTATGCATGCGTGTCTGTACGCAGTCATGTGTGTATGTATGTCTATGTGCCTGCATGTCAGTGTGCATTCATGTCTGTGCGCATGCATGTCTGTGTGCATGCATTTCTATGTGCATGTATGTATGCATGCCTGTATACAGGTAAGTCTGTATTCATGCGTGCATGCATGCATGCATGTCTGTATGCATGTATGCATGAATGTCTGTTTGTATGCATGCAATTGTGTATGCATGCATCTCTGTAGCACGCATGTCTAGATGCACGCATGTCTGTATGCACGCATGTCTGTATACATGCATGTCTGTGTGCATGTATGTCTGTATGCATGTATGTCTGTATCCATGCATGTATGCATGTCTGTATGCATGTATGTCTGTATGAATGTATGGCTGTATGTATGTCTGTATTCATGTATGTCTATATGCATGTATGTCAGTATGCATGCCTGTCTGTATGCATGTATGTATGTCTGTATGTCTTTCTGAATGTATGAATGTCTGTCTGAATGTATGTATGTATGTCTGTCTGTATGTATGTATGTATGTATGTATGTATGTATGTATGTATGTATGTATGTATGTATGTATGTATGTATGTATGTATGTATGTATGTATGAATGTATGTATGTATGAATATATGTATGCATGTATGTATGTTTGTATTTATGTATGTATGCATGTATGTATGTATGTATGTATGTATATAAGTATGTA
>SDVV010042105.1:0-10373 GCA_016164225.1 Gammarus roeselii | reverse complement strand
AGCGTTAGTAAGAATTATGTTTGGTTTTACTGTTAGAATAAGATTTTTTGTAGTGTTGGACGTGTTGTTCCTACCATTTTCGTCTATTATATCAAATATTGAATAAATCCACTCAAACAATTTTTCATACAGATCTGTGATGTAAGGTTCGCAGTCAACAAGATCTAGGCTATAAACCATATCTAAGGTACATATATAGCTAAATATATATCAATGTACGATAACACAGATCAAATATCAATGAATGCAAAAAGGGTTACCATACAATGACAAATACATTATCACCTAGGCAACTTGACCTATTCTATCCAAAAGCAATGTATTTCTATCAAGTTTGATGGTTATGCTTGATATTGATATATATGAAACTCCACTTGTGGCTGTATATTTATCATATCAAAAGCAGTTGAATACTTTTCCCCCAATTTGATCCAGCAAAATCCTTCTGCAGATGTTTAGATTCCAGAATTTTATCGATATCTCTGTTACACTAATACACTTCAATTCGTTACATTTTTTAATGTGGATCAGTTATACGCGATGTTAGGTTCAAAGATCTAGTCATTTTAACCAACTTAACCAACAATAATTTATTTTTCATTCAAGTTTGATGGATATGTATGATATTTAGTCATTATTTTTGTGCGATATACATATCAAATCCCTTCCACACGGCTCTATTTTACGTAGTTTTCTTCTAATATCACACACCAGGTACACACATACACGCTTTGTACGCATATGCAGGACTGGGCACTGTATAATAACGTCTTATACAGGGGTAGTTACCGATACAATGTAGACACACACACACACATTTTGATTGCATATACAGAATCGGTAAACATCTGAGTCACTTTACCTCTGATATATATGTTTTTTTCCATTGGCACAAAATCCCTTGTTATTGTTACCAGATATTTAATATGGACAACATTCACGTCATGTTAGGTGAAAAGAACTAAGTATCTTAACCAATCCTATAATTTTCTAACCAGGAATTATACAGTATCGATAGAGTTTTCGTGCATAATTATTTCATCGATTTATGATATATTCATTTTCATCCTCTCCACTTGGCTCTACATTTTGATCTATCCTATTCACACTCATCAAAACCTTACCTAGCCTAACTTTATGTATGGTGTTCAGTCATTGCTATATACATATGACGCTCTCCAAACGAATCTAAATATCACTTTAACATATATGCTATTTATTTTGTTGTCACTCGCATCCCATATAAGTTAGCAGAGAGGACCCATTTTCAAACTTAGATGGTTTGAATTGTTACGGGTAATTCATATTATTTTTGATTTTGACACAATTCTACGTCACTTTAACATGTTATTCACACTCATCATAACCTAACCTGACCTTACGTACGGTATTCAGTCATTGATATATACATTTGAACCCCTCCAGACTACTCTATATATC
Organism: Gammarus roeselii; assembly: GCA_016164225.1. Classification (NCBI taxonomy): domain Eukaryota; kingdom Metazoa; phylum Arthropoda; class Malacostraca; order Amphipoda; family Gammaridae; genus Gammarus; species Gammarus roeselii. The sequence continues at coordinate 8,933 of SDVV010042105.1, read as the reverse complement.
ACTTTAACATACATGTTATTTATTTCGTTGTCACTCACGAGTCATATATGCAACCAGAGAGTCTCCCATTTTCAAACTTGGTTGGATTGAATGCTACAAGTATTTCAAATTTGTATTTAGTTTCATACAAACAAACACATAGTCTCACACCATGTTTTTCTTAATTCACTTCAATATCTCCACTTAACTCTACAACCTTTGACAACTTGCAACTCTGAATTTTCATTTCTCTTTCCTATAATTTTCATATCCTTAACGATGACTTCGTTTTGAAATCTGATCGGACTCTGATTTAAATCATACCAATTTGTAACACATCTAGATCATTTACCTCGAAATAGGTTTTCTGGCCTCGAAACATATTTTTTCTACTGATTTCGAAGATTCGATGTTACCTCCGACTGTCATGATGTTCGCAATTCATATCTTAACCTTCGAGTTGAGGATAATTAAACATTTCATTGAGAACATACCTAGTTTTTATTAGTATTTATTGGCATTATTTACAGACTTTGCTGGCATCATCAATATCATCTACTTGGTTTTTAATATTTAAACAGCATTGTTCGTCACCCAATCGTACTTATCATCACAATATTTCAGTATACTCTCAAAATCCATCTTATACTCCATCATATCATTGATGCGGATACAGAAGGCTATTCCGTTCCCGTGTGTCAACAGATGTATTACTTCTTCTTCTTGAACCTTAATTATTCGAATCTTCTCCAATTCAAAGTCATTCTGAGCTTCATCATTGAGAAATTTGCATACGATCCAGTTTTTCTTTTGTTCTTAGGTATAATTTGTTGTCCAATACCTCAACTTTATTACAATCATGATGAAGATTTGCCACTTGGATCATATCAATTTTCGAGAATTGCTTTTCTTATCCCCACTCCCTAAACTAACTTACATACGAATGTAACGCGTCCACATAAGTTACCCAAAACCGACTTCCTTTTTTCCTGCATCCATTTATGAATGATATCTCCCACTTTTTTGATTCCTGTCTGACCATTCTTAGATAACTGTTATTTTCAACACTAGTCATTATTTGCTCGATCCGAATCATATCATCTTCGGAGATTACTCCTTCCAGCACTTGTAAACAAAATTTTGAGATATGAATGTTCATTTTTGTTTATTCTATGATGAAACGTGTGTCTCCGCTCGATATCAACGTATCACTGACCCCATTCTCGGCAGCCAGCTAGCTATTATAAGTTAAGTACGGTTGGATGACGAACAATGCTGTTTAAATATCAAAAACCAGGTAGATGATATTGATGATGCCAGCAAGGTTTGTAAATAATGCCAATAAATACTAATAAAAACTAAGTATGTTCCCAATGAAATGTTTAATTATCCAAAGCTCGAAAGTTAAGTAATGAATTGCGAACATCGTGATAGTTGGAGGTAAAATCGAATCTCTGAAATCAGTAGAAAAAATATGTTTCAAGGCATGAAATGATGCCAGGAAACCTATTTCGAGGTAAATGATCTAGATGTGTTACAGATTGGTATGATATGAATCAGAGTCCGATCAGATCTTGAAACGAAGTCATCGTTAAGGATTTGAAAATTATAGGAAAGAGAAAATGAAAATTCAGAGTTGCAAGTTGTCAAAGGTTGAAGAGTTAAGTGGAGATATTGAAGTAAATTAAGAAAACATGGTGTGAGACTATTTGTCCGTTTGTATAAAACTGGATACAAATTTGAAATACTTGTAGCATTCAATACAACCAAGTTGGAAAATGGGGGACTCTCTGGTAGCATAAATGACTCGCGAGTGACAACGAAATAAATAACATGTATGTTAGAGTGATATTTAGAGTTGTCTGGATGGGTTCAGATGTATATATCAATGACTGAATACCGTACGTAAGGTCAGGCGAGGTTATGATGGGTGTGAATAACATGTTAAAGTGACGTAGAATTGTGTCAAAATCGAAAATAATATGAATTACCCGTAACATTCAAACCATCTAAGTTTGAAAATGGGTCCTCTCTGCTAACTTATATGTGATGAGAGTGACAACAAAATAAATAGCATATATGTTAAAGTGATATTTAGAGTCGTTTGGAGAGCTTCATATGTATATAGCAATGACTGAACACCATACATAAAGTTAGGTTAGGTAAGGTTATGATGAGTGTGAATAGGATAGATCAAATGTAGAGCCAAGTGGAGAGGATGAAAATGAATATATCATAAATCGATGAAATAATTATGCACGAAAACTCGTTCGATACTATATAATTCCTGGTTAGAAAAGGATAGGATAGGTTAAGATGCTTAGTTCTTTTTACCTAACATGACATGAAGGTGGTCCACATTAAATATCTGGTAACAATAACAAGGGAATTTGTTCTAATGGAAAGAAACATATATCAGAGGTAAAGTGCCTCAGCTGTTAAGCGATCTTGTACATGCAATCAAAATGTGTGTGTGTGTGTGTGTCTTCATTGTATCGGTAACTTCCCCCGTATACGACATCATTATACCGTGCCCGGTCCTGAATATGCGTGCAAAGCGTGTATGTGTGTACCTGGTGCATGACATTAGAAGAAAACTACGCTAAATAGTCGCGTGGAAGGGATTTGATATGTACATCGCACAAAAATAATGACTGAATATCATACATATCCGTCAAACTTGAATGAAAAAATATAATTATTGGTTAAGTTGGTTAGAATGACTAAATCTTTGAACCTAACATCGCGTATAACTGATCCACATTAAAAAATGTTGTTGTGCGGTGCGGTGGCACCCCCATCATTTTCCCTCAACCTATGTATCTGTCTTCTGTCACAGATTAGTTGATGAGGCCTAGGAATCTGCTCTAGAGCACTTATTCAACGGGATCTTGATTGCCACCGCCAGCTACATCACTAACGTGAACCCCCGTTGCCTTGTGTGCAGCGAGAGCCACATTTCGCCAGAAGAGCCTGGATGCTGCTGTCTCACCATTAGTAGGCAAATGTGAGAGCGCTATCTATGTAGGTTAGGAGTTTTTTTCTTGCTGTTTTCTAAGCAGAGCTGATCGACCAACTAGTGGTCTCAATGTACAGATGGTTGAGAAGTTTATTTAATTGTTTTAATAAGCAGTATAGTGTTCTGTGTTTAGTTTCTTCTGCATTCCGTGTTGTTTCATCAATTAGTTGTTGATGTTTGTATAAAGTTTAATGAGGTGAGATGTACCCTCCTATTTATGTATGCAGGAGTTTACCTTCACCTATTAACATGTTCATTTAATGTTATTGTTCTCTTCTCAGGGAGACCTCCAGAACGCAGACATATACATAACATCCTTGTATTTGTTTGTATATACAGTCGCGCCCTTCATTGTTTACTTGTCAAGATGTAGACTGGTTAAATTATAATAGGGCACAACTTTAGCTGATGAGCCTGAGCCTGAGCCTGATAGCAGTGCGAGAGCTGTTATACACATGGCTGACTTTATGGCAGACCGCACTTGCTAGTTATACTAAAGCCAGTGACTGAGCTGAGCCCTAGCATTCTGGGTAGCTTGCAGGCACTCAAATGTGTGCATAATAGTTGGCTACCTGACTCATTATAAGAGCTTTTGGGTATCCATTAATAGTTATAGAGGCGTTATATTCCTCTCCTGTGTTTATTGCGTTTTGTTACTTGGAAACATCTCCAACAGCACGGTTGACTAAAACTATGTGGTAGTGTCTCCTGAAAATTACCCTCATAGTAACTTCTCTTTAATCAGTTATATAAGAGCTATAGTGTCATCAAGTTATCTTCCATATCTTTTGTCAGATCAATATATTTCTATTAAGATTAGGCTTAAAGTATACATAATTAAACGGTGTACACCTCATTCAACCATAATATCCACTAGGGTTATGAGCAAACCTATCAGCTTAATCTGCAGCTATTCACCAATTGGAAGTTGACCCTTAGTCCTAATCTATTGTCAGTGGAAACCCCTTACCAATATCCCCTTAGCTATTACCCATCCTGATCATTGGCTGACTGATGTTCAACTTAGAAACAGTGACTAGATTCATTGGCTAAGTTGTTCTAGTCAAAGGTTATATTAGTGGCTCGAGTACAGCTGAGACACCTCTCAGTGTTATGTTTAAGCTGTTTGACCACTGGTCATTCCGTGTAGTTATCCCCATACAAATCTGGAGCAGACCTTCAAGTCCAATCATCTAGAGGGATCAATAGATCACCTTAATAGTTGAGGACTTTGACGGTTTCCATTATAGTTCATGTCCTTTTAGTCGTTATCTGCTACTAGCCCTATCTAGGGGAATTCTGTTTATAGTTGTAGTGGTTTGTTAGGAAGTTTAGACTTCCTGTAGACATTCCCAGTGGAGCCACCTGAATCAGCAACACTTGGTGAAGCTTCGAGGGGTTGCCTGTCAAATTTATCTGTTAGGTAGAGTCCTGGGTACCCACCGTTTTTGCAAAGCTTTCAGTAGTCCAGCCCATTGATACTAGTGGTACTGGGTACCAAACGAGTGCAGTATTCATAGCTATTCTTCAGTAGATCTATTGGTGAAGAGGGAGACTATTGATCTATTGGTGTAGAAAATAAATACGGTTAGCTGTATGAGTTGAATAGTTATGAGGTAAACATTCTTGAAATACTAAAAAGCGCATTTAAGAAAGTATCACGAACGAAATGACATAATGTTATCTGATTGAAGTAAATAGCTATCCAAGTACTCATCTGCAAAGCAGACCATATAAATACACATATATACCGTTTGGGAGAAAATAATCGTATCATAAAGGCTAGACAAATGCTTGACCTACCAAAAGGTCAGGAGTAAAAGAAAGACAAACTTTTGAAGAGAATTGAACAGTTAGTTTGCTCTGGATATTTAAATACAGCAATGCTGCAGAACCGTAGTCAGCCTGAACATTGATCCTAAATCCAAGCAAAAGCACAAGCAGCATAGTGGAGCAAGTAAAGCATCAATTATCATTTTCATACCTTTCAAAGCCCTGAGAGAATCAGGCACTAATTATTCATATTACAATTAATAAATTAGTTTATATTTCCAAGTAAAAATATCATGCACTAAATTGAAAGAGGCTAGCTGGAAGCCTGTGGTAATCATATTTACTTAATCTATAGAATTAGCCACCTATTCATCTTTAAGGAACTAACAATTAGTAGCAGTGTATTTCTAGCACTCATTCCTTTCTGACAAGCAGAAGAAGAATTCCTGTCAGTCTTGTTCACTTAAGGTCAGTTGAAGAAAAAGAATTTTGCTACAGTGCAAGGTACTACATCCCTAAAAGGGCCACTATATGGTTACGACCACTGTGTTTGTGGGTTTTAGTGCAGATAAAATAATTAAACAATAGTGATCCTTTGTATAGTTACTGGCCCACAACAATGCAACAAATTGAAGTGCATTAGTTCTTTTGGATCCTACCTACTGAATCTCATCCGAACATGTAACAGAGATATCGATAAATTCTGGAATCTAAACATCTGCGGAAAGATTTTTGCTGGATCAAGTTGGGAAAATGTATTCAACTGCTTTTAATATGATAAATATACAGCCACATGTGGGGTTTCATATATATCAATATCATACAAAACCATCAAACTTCATTAAAATACATAACTATTGGATAGAATAGGTTACATTGGGTAGGTAATACAGTATTTGTCTTTGTATGGTAACCCTTTTTGCATTCATTGATATTTGATCTATGTTGTCGTGCATTAGTAGTATATATAGCACCACAACGGCCTACTGGAGGAATTAGATAGGAATAAATAGAGTTACTTTTCAGTCTAGGGAGTTTGCACCCCACATTTTCACTGATGGCCGGAGTCAGACAGGCGGCCAACGAGTGACTCATTCTGATGGATGGACGGACAGCTTTCAGATTATCATAAGGTATGTTAATAGGGTATATATATATATATTATTAGGTTTTTATATGTAAATAGGTTATATAAATAGAACGTTTACACATTACTTTTAGTGCTCGCAATTCAATGCTAGGGCATACTATAGTACATTTCGATGCAAATCATGTTGTATATGTGCAATTTCAGTGTCAATTTAGGATTTCTTTCGTAGTTTGAAGGTGTATCTCATTTTCTTCTTTAGATGGTTCTATTGGGGTACGCTCGGTCACTAACTGTTGCTCATTATATATATTTATACCATTTCTGGTGGGTGCGGTAGAGGAACCCCCTATGCAGAAAGTTGGATGCGCTACTGATAAATTAGGTGAGTTTGCTTTTGCCTGTTCTTTGTCTTAGAAATTTGTTTCCGTGGCACGTTAGCTACGTTATAAGTGAATGGTTCGTTATATATTCTATGTCCGGATTATAATTCTATATATTTTTCTGTACATTTAGATTTGTATTCTAATCTAATTGTGGTATATTTGACTCACTCGGAAGTTGTTTGGTGGAGTTTTTTAGCGGTAGGATGCTTGATACCTGCCTGATATTGAATATAGGCTATGTTTTGTGTTTTTAATCTATTTATTTCATACGTATATAATATCAATATGAATAGTATGGTTTATTTGTTTGGAAGTTTGCGCGTTAATGTTCATATTTCTTAAGGTGCTGTAGCATCGTTACGAGATTTTGTTTACTCCATAACGCATTATCCAGTTTTGACGCCACGTTCCAATAGCGAGAGTAGCTGAACGATATGGATTTATTGTAAGTTATTATATTATGTTATGTATACGTAGTGATGATCGGTTGAATTATGTCGAATTTGCATTGTTTTCGGAATTTGAATAGTTATCTCATACAGTTATAGGAATTTAGGATATTGTAGTATTGCATCTTTCACATTATTTCAGGCATACTTGGTAGGTTATTGTAACATTTTGGTATTTTATATGTATATTTAACATTCTGTTACGATTAGCAGTGGTTACTTTAGTTGAAGAGATGTTAATTTAACCCTGTATTGGACTGAGTTGAGGCTAATTTCATCAGATTTTGTATGTATACTTCTACGTATTTACGCAGAAGCATTCCACATCATTTACTATAGGTTTCACTTATGTCGCTTGTATGTCTTGGTATCTTATACACATTAGTTGTTTGTTTGGTTACATGCTAGTTCTTTCTCGTTCATCAACTTTTTTAATGTATGTTTTGGGTATGGTAGAGCATTAATCTTCTTGCTTTGTGATGACTTGAGCGTTTTAGTATATTTTCGTTTAGTTTTGTATGTTCTCTGCACAGTTCCCATCTTCAATGCAATCTGTTGGTTATTTATACAATTTCGGGATATTAGAGTATGTTACGTGCGTATCTGTAATGTAGAACATTTTTTCATGTCTAATTAGTTACAAGTTGTAGATTTTTAGTCTTTTGTATATTTTCTTTACACCCTGGCACAATGTTTGACGTAGATATCTATATATAGAACAGTCGATTTGTTATAAACTTGGTCTTGCTGTTAGCTTATTGTATGTTTATTGTAGGACCATACTTCAATGTTCAGGAGGAGTTAGAGGACACCCATAGGCAAAAGCTCGTTCTGTTTATGCAAATTTGTGTATGTAGACCGATATACTGTGACGGATACCCAGTGGATTGCAATTTTAATGTGAATTAGGGCAGAGTAGAGCATCTTATTTAGCTATTTTTTAAGGTTTTTTATTATTGTTGTATGTTTTTTCCACGATAATCATAGGAATGTATGTTTAAGAGATGTAAGTACTTACTGCATCTTTGTGGAATATTGTCATTGATCCCTAGCAAATGTGTAGTTTAACATTTTAGAAGACGTTCTTGTAGGTCAGTCATATCTTCTGTGTATTTGTTAGAGAGGTTATGCGACAAGCTGCTCATCGTTGTAGTGGTTTACTTGAGTCATCAGTGAAAAGAAGCCTAACTTTTTAAAGCCACACTCTTTGAGCCTCATGTCAGCCTCATTCTTGACAACTGTACATGTGTCTAGACTTTGGTTATGTCCAGGATGTGACCTTGCTCGACGTTGTTCAGAAACGATGGGTTAAACAGATGCATGACACGTCCAAGGTATTATACTTTGATTGGGTGTTACCTCTAAATTTGTTATATATCATTGGTAGATTGATGAGAAGTGACCTAGTAAAGCATTGTAGAGTTCATTGTAATGACACAGTGGCATTGATTTTGTCCTACTTGAGGCATAGCATAAGTTAGGTATAAGAATTTGTTATAGATTTGAATAGGTTTCGTGGTAAAAATAACATTATTCGCATTAACTCTGTGTTAAATGTCAGATATTTTTTGTACGACTGTTATGTTAGTATATGTTCTTAGTCATGAACCATATCACGTGGGATATTGGACTAGGATTTATCTTCTGGGTGCGGTAGGTCACACCGTATATAATAGCTAATCAATGTTGCTTAGGGTAGAGTAAAGAATCTTATATAGCTATTTTATAGTTATTGTTGTATGTTTTTGATTGGTTATCATAGGATTATATCTATATTCGATATAAATTCGCCTAATTTCATGGAATGTTGGGTTTAAAATACACCTAATTGGATGTAACGATTCAAAATATTGATATCTTTTACCTCTCGACTCCGGTTCCATGTCGTGTTGGGGAACTAATTACCGGATTTGTGTTAAGTGTTAGTGTTAAAATTCTTCATTAATTTGATATACATCTCAATTATTTTATCCGATCGCAGGTCTTTGCTAGTTGCTTATTCCCGCATGTCGTACTTTTAAAAATGTTTGTAAGACGTTTGCAGTTGTACACCTTGAAGCTTTTGATTAATTCAGGCTTCGTTTTGAGATGGTGTTCCAGTTCAGAATATCTGACTTATTTGAGCAATCACCAGATCTACTGTAACATTTTTCACTAATGGTTTGTTATAAAGCCCGTAAACCTAACCCATCCTAACTTATCTTAACCTATTCTCCCCGTTGCATACTTATGTAATGTAT
>SDVV010042104.1:0-10373 GCA_016164225.1 Gammarus roeselii | reverse complement strand
TTTATTTACAGAGATAAGTATACATACAACTTTGTGTATCCATACATATTGATGTACAAATCTTCGGCTTTGGCCATTACTTAGTGTATTGAACTGTAACCGGTAAATGCTATATTGATTTTAAGCATAATTTTTCCATGATTCTCATAGGTATCATGTAAAACATGGTGCAAGTTTCCTAGTCACAGGCATTCAGTGGCCCATGCCATACAAAACACTTCATATGACCATATTTACCATCAATCCACTGATTGAGAGACCACCTACCAAGAAGCTATTTAACATTAGTTCAATGCTAACGAATTCAAACCATTAACAACGATACGATTATTATAAAAAAAATAGCATCACTCTTTCGGTGGTAGCTAACCACTCATCGGCATCGTTCGGAAATCTCTTTATTTACCCGATTAATCGGACAGTATGTATAGAACATGCAATAGGAACATCATAAGAATAACATATTAGAACAAACTATATAGATCCAAGCCATAGTCAATAAACACTAATGTAACGTTTAGTTGAACAAGGACAGTTATACACTAACAGCTCTCCCAGTACGAACCTAGGACACGAGACTAGGACATGAGCCCAGGACACGAGCTTGGGACACGAGCCTGGGACACGAGCCTAGGACACGAGCCTGGGACACGAGCCTAGGATACGAACCCAGGACACGAGCCTGGGACACGAACCTTGGACACGAATGCTTGCTCTGTGAAACGCGTGGAAAATTTTGCAACCGCCGTTCGATTTTGTAAGCAAAACTTGTATAGTGACCATCAAAACAATCGATTGCTATCCATGTTTGGGGCGTGTACGGATGTGTGCTGTTTATGTTGGCCAGCGAAGAGACAATGCTAACTCAGTGCCGTTGATGCTTTATGCCGCATGGTGTGCGACTTCTATCGCTCGAAAAGGTTTCAAACCTTAATTTATTAAAAGCGTGTCCGCCCCGTCCATTGTAACGTTCGGACAAACTATTTTAGAGCTATATTTGCTACCCATTCAGCTGTGAGACCTCTTTTCCGCGATTCGTTTGCGAACTATTAGAGATGTATTGATGATATTGCCCTTTGTTGCAGCGGGCATAGATATTGAAGGAATATTGCCTGATACCACCGATTTGCGATTCATTAAAATATCCTATGGACTAATAAATTTCTCTTAAGTGTATTTTTTTAATGAATGGAAAAAAGTGTTGCATTGCAAGGGTTGCTAATTTTGGGTGGTTCCAACAATATATACAAAGTACTCTTCTTGTAACCACTATTACGCAGCAAGAGTAAAGCGGTACAATCTGCCTGACTGCGCTGCTGGGCATGATATCTGACCTCACTCTTGACCCGAGATGTGTTGCGGGCTTCCGACCAGACCCCTTAGCGCTAAAGGCCAGACCCCTTAGCGCTAAAGGCCAGACCCCTTAGCGCTAAAGGCCAGACCCCTTAGCACTAAAGGCCAGACCCCTTAGCACTAAAGGCCAGACCCCTTAGCACTAAAGAGCTAAGTTTAGGTCGGTGGAGGCATGAGAGGAGGGTGTGGTGAGTCTTGCTATCAGCAACCCCTTTCCTGGGGGAATGAGACCTTGCGTCTGTTGTTGTCACGATTTATTCGAAAGTTAGTGTAAACCGTATTAAATGATGTAATAAAGTATCTGAATCCACCAAATATCGGCTTCGGCTGAAATCAGGGTATCGGTGAATCTCTGCCAGCTGGAGCTGTTAGTCGTTATCTAATTTGTATTTCGTCGATACCGGCGTTCCATTATTTGGGGGGGGGCGGGGTTCGGTTTCCGAGTGGATAACGCTCTAGTTGTAATGCGGCCAATTGGGTGCTTGAACCTGGTAACTCACCGCGACTTTGTTGGTGCGGAGACGTAGCACCTCTTGCCCCCCCCCCGTCATCACCAAATTCCAGCTAATGAGAAAAAGCTCTATGTTTACACCGACTCTTGCCCCCAGGCGTGATGGCCGCTGCTGTCGAAGGAGCCTCGCCAGCCCCCCGCGCCGAGCCGTGGGAGGAGCAGTCCCGCCTGCCAGAGACGGCCCTGCCTCGACACTACGACCTATACCTGCACCCTGACCTGCAGACCAAGCTCTTCACAGGTAGGGTTTGGTGGTGACCCGATCAGACGCTAAGTTCAGCTAGTTGGTGTGGTTGGTTGCGGAAGACAATTTTTGACAGTATTAGATCGAAATAATATTCAAGGTATCCAGTGCTGTGACGGGGTAAACTTCCGGAGAAGTCTGGTTATGGATTCAACAGCTCGTTTGGTATCACTGACGCCGTCTGGAATGGTTCGTATTAATTTGCTCCCTTCTCTTCTTCCCATCTGGCGTCTGCACTAAAGCTAGGTACTATCTTATTCGACACGGTGTCGGAGTTGGTTTGGTATCAAGTTGGATCCAATTTTATTCATCTAATTGTCAGCAATTAGACTATTCTAGTATGTTTTATGTGCCGCAAATTAATCATCACTGCTGAAATAGTATACCCATCAACCGTCATATTTCTCTTACAGCAGGACCCTGGCTGCTAGAATCAACAAGATCTTATGTGCCGCTGAAATATCTAGTTGATGAAGTTGACTTTTCCTACCTCCTCCCACTACAGGGCGCGTGGCTATCGAGATTAACTCCACGGCGCCTCGCGACTACTTCCTCGTGCATGCGAAGTGGCTCACTATTGAGAACACCAGGCTGGAGGAGCAGCAGGTGGACGGCAGCTGGCAGGTGAGAAGGACTTCAGGCTAGAAAAGCAACTGGAGGACGGGAGCTGGCAGCAAAGGTCTACAGGCTTGAGAAGCAGACTGAGGGTGACAACTAGCAGGTGATGACACCAGGCTGGAGAAGCAGCTGGAGGACGGCAGCTGGCAGGTGAGGGCACCAGGCTGAAGAAGCAGCAGGAGGACGACAGTAGGAAGGTTAAGACACCAGGCTAGAGGAACAGCAGGAGGACGGAAGTTGGCAGGTTATGACACCAGGCTGAAGAGGCAGGTGGAGGACGGCCGCTGCCAGGTCAGGGCAACCAGAGGGGGACATAACAATTTTGGGCTAACGATATATAGTGATTCATATTGGAGCTGAGTGTGGGTGTGTGCGTGCAGTTGTACGAGGGCTTCCAATTTTTTTTGTGGAGATTATCCACTATTATTATACAAAGGCATCGGCGCTCTACATTTTTCTGTGTTTTGCAGATAATATAACTTTTATTATTTTGATTCTCTCGATAAAAAGTTATTTCTCTGTAATGAGTAAGAACCATATGGTTTGCATTGCGCTTCTGTTTTTATTCGAATGAATCCTGAAGAGAAAACATTACAGAGACGTTTTTAAAAGAGAATCTTGATAACATCCGTTGAACGTAGTTTTTCTACCGATTTAGACCTTTGAGTCTTTTAATCTTACTCGAGAATCTCGAGGCTTTCAAGTTCCTCGACTGTCCTCGAGTTTTTAGGAAAAATAAACTTTGTCCACTTGGCTACGCGTGGCGTCTTGCGCCTATTGGTCTAAATGTCTTCCAGGTACCGGGTGGCGTGCTCGGCCGCCTGCGGGCTGAAACCCTTAACACCCTTCCTTCCTATATAAGCGTGAGCTGGCCTGCCCCATCATTCATGAGGTCTAGCGAAGTTGCTTCCCGTAATGAGACGTTGGTGCTTAGTTAAGATAGCAGGGGGAAGAGGAGGCCTTACATGACTTACTCATTACAGAGAAATTGCTTTTTATCGAGAGAATCGAGATAACAAAAGTTGTATTCTCTTCCACTCGTAAAAGCCATATGGCTTGCATAGAAAAAAACATCATGTAGCGCAAGCTGGCCGATGCCAGAAGAGCACAGAAGGTGGTGGATCAGCTGCATCTTAAACTGGGTGTTCCCAAAGAAGCGCTTGCCATGGAAGGGAAGGATAACACATTTGTATAAATGGTGATAATTACTTTACATATTTGCAAATAAGAATTGTTCGACAACAGCAAAAAGCTAGGTTCTAGCGGCAAACTAATATGCGGGCCTGAACATGAGGGTTCAAATAATATTTAAGTATGGGTACATACAAATATGGCGTTGTGGCAACGGCAGTGTACATGCTCGCTCGACGCGGTCAAAAACAATGTGCGGGTTGTGAGCATGAGCAACCAATGAGTAGTTCCATAATTAATACATATTGCCCTCCAAAGAAGGTGGGTGAACTGTCTGGTAGGAAATAAATTCTAAATATATTAGTACCAACAATGTTTACAATAGCTAGCTCTTATGGTAACAGAGTTGTACTGCAAGTTGGATAAAGGAAATACATATTTCGCACTCCGTAATCTGAAGGCTTTGCGTGGAGTGTCGCCGCACGCGTTGATAAGATAATGAAGTACGTACTCTATGCTACGTAGAGGAGGTGCTGGCCGCAGCGGATGCGATGTCCGAAACGTATGAGGCGAGAAGGACTATCTACCTGCTTCCCAAGTAGACGCAAGGTTGGTTAGGCTTCTCTACTGTGAAGAGGTATTTGTGCACAAATACGTGTGGCGACCTCCAAAGCGCCTTGGATATGATGTCTTAAAGCGGGACTCTACGCGTCCAAGCGAGAGACGAGGCATACTTGCGGACATCGTGAGCTTTAGCGAAGGCATGCGGTGTGGCCTCATTAATAAGCGAGCAGATGTAGTGCCCCACCGATGACGCTTTGAGAGGCTTGCCGGAAGTAAATTGGATGAACAAAAACTCATTGTGCGATGGACATCGTGCTATGTAGGCTTTGAGTGTGGTCACAGGGCACAAGCCGTGTGCCCTGCCATCCGGCAGCAGTGAGACGATATAGATGAGCGGTGGTGTGTTAGTGAGGGTATGGTTTTTGTACAGGAACTTGTCGGCGGTCAGGATGAGCGCGCATGGAGGGTTCGTGGAGAAATATTTCAGAGACCCTGGTGCCTGCTGCGAGCGCGACGAGAAACAGTCTTCTGAAAAAGTGCCCAAACTGACGTCGTCTGTGTATTGAAGCGAGGAGAGGGGAGCATGTCGAGCACCGGCTCGAGCTTCCACTGCGGCACGAAACGTCGTTGTGGCGGAATCGGGTGAAACTGGACGCCAAAGCCATGTAAGAGTGGCAAATGTATCGCATTCATGTAGACCAGAACCGTACGAGGATTGAGCCGCTTCTGCTTGCCGGCGTAGTGCAGGAAAGTCAAGAGGGTGGACGGGGCTGCGCTTGCGTGTTGCGTGTTGATAGGCTGCGCCTGCGTGTTGCGTAGCCACGTTTGGAAACAAGTCCAGACGCTTTGGTATTGGCGTTGTGTAGACTGCCTGTGCGTGTTAACCAGGGTGTCCGCCAGCGAGCTATTGAATTTGATCGTGAGCACTGTTTTTAAAAATTGAATGCGAGATAACGCTAGAAGGGTCGGGATGTTAGAGGGACCTCCCTGCCTTCGATGCGCTGGGACACGTCCAGGGCGAGCGAGAATTCGTGGAAGGACTCGCTGACCATGGGCCACCACAATGCGTTGGGGTGGTCGGGGACCACGAGGACGCCTCTGTAGCGGCACGTCTCGAGTTTGTGGAGCACTTGGGGAACGAGGTTGTATGGAGGGAAGAGGTATATTTCCTTCCACTGATTCCAGTCGCATTGGAGAGAATCCCCTAAAGCCGCTCGCGGGTGAGATACCGGAGCTGCAAATAGTGGGAGCTTGTGGTTCCCCGGATGCGCGAAAAGGTCGCTGTGCATGGTCCCGCGCAGCGCCCATTCCGTTTCTACCGGTAGGAGGAGTGAGAGCTGATCGGCCCGAACGTTCTGCTATCCGGGAAGGTATGTCGCGAGGAAGGAGAGGTGGTGGCGCTGGAGGATCTGTAGGAGCTGCGCTCCGAACTTCTGCAGCGCCGGGGCCTTGCTGGAGCCCAAGGGGTTCACCGTGGCCACTGCCGCTCTTTTGTCGGACATCACGCGGACTGTGGTGTAGTGCAAATGAGCTCGTGCGCCCGACGCGTGTATGATGGCCAGCGATTCCTTCGCCATAATAAGAAGCTTGCGATTCCCGAGAGACCAGCGCCCGTAAGACTGCTGGTCGCTGCCGCATACGGCCCCCAACGCTTTGTCCGATGCATCCGTCCACAGGAAGTGCTTCGGGGGAGGCATTACGAACGGGACTGTGGTATTAAGAAAGGTCTCGTCGAGCCAGTGCTGAGCTGCCTGGCGGTAAGGATTGTTGAGACGGCAGGGCTTGCGGGAGAGGTAGAGGGAGCGTGCTGCGAGCACCATCTCGTCGAAGAAGTAGCGAGCATGGCGTAAGTAAGATGGTGAGAAATTTATTATGTCGAAGAAACTCATTCTGTCGGAGCGAGAGGGTTCCACAGGAAAGTATCGTCGTGGCCATGTCCCTGCAGCGGTCGATGTATTGTAAGGCTGGGGTGATGGACCCGGCTGCGCTGTTGAATGCTACCCCCAAGAGGTCGGTCTGCTGGGTGGGTTCTAGAACAGATTCAGGAGAAGGTCGCAGGCCGTTTGGGTGTTGCGCCGGCAGTGAAGAGCTGTCGGTGCCCAGAGTAGCCGGTGTTCGATGTAGAAGGCGCATCTATCCTTTGCAACGCAGGGGCAACTTCGCGACCGTTGTAAAAAGTTTTGGTCCCAGGTTGAGACCGAATGGGAGGGCCAATAAAAAACAGATGGCCTCGCAGTTTGAAGGCCAGGAACTTTTGGAACCTGGGATGAATCGGGATGTGTGGGACGGCGTCCTTGACATCCAACTTGATGAAGAACCAGAGAGGGGGTTCATCAGCACCGCATGTATGCGCTGCGGGTGGGACATGCGGAACGTGGATACCGGGATGTATCTGTTGAGGTCGGAGAGGTCGATCACTAGGCGATCTCCTTCCGTGGCCTTGGGGACCGTAAAGATGCGAGATACAAGAGCCGGCTGTCTGGGAACCGCCGAGGGGTTCTAGGATATCCTCGCGTTGTCGGTGGGAGACCGTGTGATCGAGTGGGAGGGTCGTGGCATCCACTCCCAGGAGGAGCCTGTGGCGATAATGCATTTGACCAAGGGCGTGGCCTTGGTCTAGTGCGCGAGGCGGTTCCTGAGGGTTGCCACCAGAACGTCAGAGTTTGCGGAAGGGGGGGCGGTCCCGCTGTCTGTGGTTACCTGTGGCCTGTGGGCGGGAGGGGAAGGGTCGTTTGTGTACCAAGGTTCCCCGACCTCTTCGCAGCTATCCCTCCTTGGAACGTACTGGGTGCGTCCCCGGGCCCCCAGGGTAGGCGGTGGGCGGGGCCTGGAGATTGTCAGAAGCGCACCGTAGCCCACTCGACTCCCTTGGGGTTGCCTAGCATCCTGTTGGAACGTAGGGCGCGTCCTTGGCGGTGCGGGTCGGCCACGAAAGGAGCTTCGTACTATTCCGCCTCGGCTATAGAGGGGATGCTGTGTGACAACTTCCTGGTGTTGCGGAGTCTCCGTGGAGCAGGGGCAACGAAACCTGATGTGCAGGGGCCCATAAAGGAGAGGGCCTCTGTCCTTCTACGAAAAGTGTCCAGCGCTTGGCTAGCCTATAAGATCACCCCGTCGGTGAATAGTTGAGGTTCAGATACCGACCCTGCTAGAAGGGCGGTCCGGACGGATTCCGGAGCGAGCCTGTCCAGCGTCTGAAGCCGAATCTGGTATCTCCACTGAGCAGCGTCGTAGAGGGACCCCGACAATAGTTTGTGAGCGGAGCCAGTGGTGAGCTCTGCCAGAAAACGCAGTGACTGAGGGGTAACTGGCGTGCCATTGTTGAGGACGGGAGTCCGGATGCGCTCAAGAATCTAAGATCAGTTATGCGTCGAGGTTGGAGCCGCACAGGTCTTGAACCTTCTGCGTACGGAATCGGAAGTCCTTGCTACGTGCTTCTGTGGCAATGTGCTGGACCGGGAAATCGATCTTGTCCTTTGTGGCGTCGAAATGAGCCTTCGGGGAGAGTATCGGAGCATTCTGGATTCGGACTTGACTACGGGGCAGTGTGCTGTGTGCGCAAATTGTTTGTTTGACCCAGCGTCGAGGTCCTGCGGTGCCGACCCGTTAGGCAGGGCGGTATTGATTTGCTCGAGGAGTTTGGGTAGTGCATTCGGGATACGTTCGAGGACGAACAGGCCGTCTTCTCTGACAGTCACCCCCCGATGGAAGTGTTGCTTGACCGCACAATTTCAAGAAACTGGAGAGGGACCTTCTTCGAACCTGCTTGCGGCAGAAAAGGGGTGGACCTACGGACGAGTAGCTGAACCGCGGTGCTGGTTAAGTCCTCCGGGAAGAAAATGAATTTAGGGCCTCTCTCATGAACCGTGATCAGATTGTAAGGGGGCTTTGTGGTGTAGACCTCATAGTCGCAGCTCACCCATCCCTCTGTGTACGTCGCGGTGAGGGGAGGTACATACCACCTCTCCTCCGGAGAAGGGGTAGAGGCGGGGGGCGGTGTTTCGTCATCAGGGAGCTCCGCCGGAGCACACCTGGGTACCGTCCGGAAGCGGGGGGCTGTGATGGTACCGTAAGGGGCTGGTGCAGTGAACGCGGTCTATGCGTGAGTGGAACAATGTCTTGAGCGATGTTGCGGCTCCCTCGTCCGATGCGGTTCGCATAGACACGAGGAGCTGGCCCGGGTCCCCCGGGTGGGGCTCCTGCTGGGAGTGAAACCCCTCCTGGTTGGGTGGTGGCATGTCCAGCGTGCTGTCTTCCCGTATGAGGAAGTGCGCGCCGAGATCGCCGAGGGTAATGCGTCCTTTGTCGCGCATCTGTCACCCAGAAACCGAGGATGAGGCAGGCGCGTCGGAGGACGGGGACCGCGAGGGAGGGGGGCCGTTCGTTTGAGAAGGGCTATCCCTGCCCGAGCTTCTCGACGATTGGGAGGAGAGACGTCATGGGTCGTCTACTGCCGTGCTGTCCTCCTTTGCCTTCCGTTCGCTAGTCTCCGAGTAGCGAGGTGGATTGTGTTGCGTACCTGGAAGTGTGAGGTGGCGGGAGTCAGGGTGCAGAAAGGGCCTTATGTCCGATGTGGCGCTGCCTGAGTATCTACGTCTCATGGACCGATTTCTGTGCAGGGAAGCCTCGTAGGTCACACTGCCTGAGGCAGTTTTCATGGCCGATAGGCAGATGGCGCACCCCTGCTGGCCTATACACGTGTCCCGCGAAGCAGCTGGAGTGTCTCAGGCTGGTGGTATGGAGGTCGTTTTTGGGCAGAGGACAGGCACATCGGGTGCAGGTGGGCCCGGGAAGGTGTTTCCATCATGTTCTGAAATCAGGTAGAGAGATTTACACAGTTCCATATTGTCAATACAGTTCTCAACAATTCTTGTCGAGAACTGTTTAGACAAATTGGCGTTTCAACAGATTTCTGTCTCGAAAACTTTCTGTCATGACAAATTTCTGTTTAGACATTTTTTGTCGAGAACTGTATCGACAAACTGTCGTGTCAACAGATTTCTGTCTCCATTTTTCTGTCTCAACAAATTTATGTTTCTACAATTTTTGTCAAGAACTGTATAGTCAAATTGTCGCGTCAACAGATTTCTGTCTCGACAAATTTCTGTTCTGACAATTTTCATCGAGAACTGTGTTGACAAATTGTCATGTCGAAAAATTTCTGTCTCAACAACTTTCTGTTTCAACAATTTTTCTCGAGAACTGTATCAACAAATGGTCGTGTCGTGGGACGCAGCTCACTGAGAGCAAATTCAGTGCGTCAGGGCAATAATTGCCGACCCCATCTGTGGCTCTAGGGGCAGTGGGTCACTACTCCACTGCCCAGACGGGCCGCCGCGCACTAAATCTTACCTTTCGAGAAAGTGCTACGATCTGTGAAAGCTCTGCGTCCGAAGCCAGAGCGACTAATGACTGGTGGGGCAGGCCAGCTCACGGTTATATGGGAAGGAAGGGGGTCGGGGGTTTCAGTCGGCAGACGGCCGAGCGCACCACCTGGTACCTGGAAGGCTGGGGTGGATGGATGCTTATTCATTTTATAGATCATTAACACTTTATTTTAGTATTTTATTATTTCTTCTTGCTTGGGCTCTATTATTTTTCTCTGCCCTTTTTTCATGGTGATAAATTTTGAATTTGTTATCATTATTGTTATATGTAACGAGGTTGGTTGAGAGAAGGTGACCCAGGGAGAGGAGGTACTCGTGGGATCCGCGGGACTCGAGGACCCGGGGTTTCGGGAACCCGAGGGACTTGGGAGACCAGGTGGATTTGGGGTGGTCCACTTGGATCTTTCTGGGGCCTTTTGGGACTCCCTTGAGACCCTTTGGGAGCCTTTTGAGAAACTGTGAGACCCTAAAGAGGCTCCTCTGAATCCTGGAACCTCTGCTCCCCCCTCCCAGCGCTGCAAAACCCTTACACAGAAAAATGTTTGTGCGATGGATGAGTAGAACA
>SDVV010042103.1:0-7500 GCA_016164225.1 Gammarus roeselii | reverse complement strand
CGTTATAAGGAAGTGGGTGGGAAATGGTGCCGATCTTCTCTCCCGGGTAGGAGGGTCATTTTGGGAAGAGCACATCTGTTATGGTAAAAGAGCTTTTCATGTTATAATCGGGTAGAATTCAAAGCGCGAATGATTATAAAGTGTTTTTAAACTATTATTTTAGAATTGAATTGGAACAAAGTAACGTGACAACAGTTGAACTCGCCCTATGGCACTGGCCAAAACATTTATTGTAATATAACAGACACAACGTAACAAAAGTGTAAAACAGCAAAAAGAAATGTATTAAGGGTAAGACGAGAGTAGCGCCCTACACCCGAAGGCTTCAGCTGATGGAATGTGTCTGAGCTCTGCCCGATGGCTGCAGCGGATGGAAAAATGTCTGTCCTAGGGTAGCGCAGCGCTCTCTACCCGATGGCTGCAGCTGATGGAGTGTTTTGCTCTGTAGTTCAGGTTTGCTCCTGAAAAAATAAGTGGGAGGGCCTTGTTTATGGGTATGAAGTGGTCCTCCAATAAGGGGACCATTCACCTTTTTGGATCATCTAAAGAGGCAGGGCTTCCCAATACCCTGACCTCATTGTTAAATATACAATTTAGTCCGTTAACTAATTTACAGGCTCCTCCCATCTTTCAGTTTACAATATACGATAACCCTGCGCTCAGTGTTATTGGATCTAGTTTATACGATTGCTGACACACTGAACTATACAAGGTGCGCAAATAGCCCTCAACTCATCAACGTCTCCTATGTCATACGATCCACATGGGGACCACTTGTTTCTCAAAACAAACATCGGAGGAGAATTAAAAATATGCAAGGCAAGGGATTTCTTCGTGTAACTCAAGCTAGGGTTAACAGGCCTAAGGCCTACACTGTTTCTAGGAGCACACACTACGCAGCTGTTCACGGTGGCTGATCATAACACATTGAGACTACAGACTCTCGTCGCCCGACCCCGTGATCTATCAGGTATTGGAGGATCGCTCTCTTCCTCTTTCTCTGGGCAGTTCTGTGTCCGGTGGGGTGTCCGTCTACTTTGCCATACAAACGGTGCCATTCTTCGGATTGGCAAGACTGGGGGTCTTCCCGTTTGTCGTGGTCGTCCTGGGAGCAGTAGGAGCATCTTTGCTTGCCGTTACAGTTTCCTCTCGTGTGTCCGTATTTCTGGTATTTATAACATCGCATCGGACGTCTCTCAAATGGTGTAACTTTGGTTTTGGTGGCGCAGAAGGGAATATCCAGATATTTTGGTGGAGTAGGGCAGTTGAATTCTAGTATTAGGGCTGTGGTTGTCTCTCCTTGGTGTGATCTTTGGTGCAACCTTTGCTTCGACAACGCAGTCCTCGTATTGAACGCGTCCAGTGATTTCCTCCTTCGGGATATCCTCAATGTAGATCAAACCCGAACTTCAAGAGAAAGTCTGGTGCGGTTTTATTTTGCATGGCTTCCCCACAGAGTCTGCTTTTGGAGAGAATCTTGCCACTTTGAAGTTTTGTGTCTACTCTGATGGCAAAGCATTCGTCGCCGCTGGTGGCGACACTTAGGACTGAGCGGCCAGTGAAAGAGCCTAGCTCTTTTCGCAGAGTGTATGGACAAATATCCGGTCGGTCGTTGACGTTGAAAGTGATCTTCAGGTGTTCTGGAAAGGTAGGACTATTATTGAACAAGTTGTGTTCATTCAATGGCATGTATTGCTTCCTCATTGCAGCCCTTGGAGCTCGGTTGGGATTTTGGTGGGGTATTTGTCGAAGTTGTCGTCAGTTGTAGAGGTGGAGGTACTTGTGTAAGTTGCGGGTTCTTTAGTTGGTTTGTTTTTTACTAGTTCGTAGACATGGAGGAAAATGATCTTGACATGACCCTCGAGTCTCGTTAGACGATCGTCAATTGAGCTTATTTCTGCGGCGAAAACTTTCACTTCCTGTTCCGAGAGGCCGGTCACTTGGCTCAGCAGATTCAGTATTTCCTGGATGTTCTTGGTCAACTCGTCGATGCGGCAGTTCCTCTGGTCGTCGTCCGCAGAGGTGGTGCTGGTCATCTTGACGAGGCTGATGCTTTTGACCGTTAGAATCATGTTCTTCGGTGCTCTGGAGGAGATGCTGGTCCCTCCTAAATGGAGTTTCTTTAGCCTCTCCATCGGCCCCCTGGTTCGCGTCAGGGGCCAAGGGGCCCACTCTTGCTGGCCTCGACAGTTAACGTTACACGACCACAAGTATAAAATCAAAGCAAACGTGCGGTTAAAGGTTCCAGCACAAACTAGGGACCAATCTGTGCTACAGCGGGGGGTTTTCAGTTATTATTTGGCACGGGAGCGTTATCACACAAATTTCGACGAAGGCAGATATAATGATAAGGATATGTGGGATCAGAACAGTTAATTCAAGAATATTGACAAGAACACGCTGCCTGTTACAACTCCGGGCCTAATTAGGCACTAGGTATGAATTGATAACAGCCTCCTTCAACAGATATTTTAAATATGTTCATGGATAACAGATTCCACTTTTTGACTCGTCATTATCCAAGTGCGTAGGTTATCATCTTAACCAATAGATCAGTATCATCCGAAAGCTTACATCCCGACCAACCAAGTGGCTTTCTTACATCAGCCATTCGGCAACTAATTCATGGCGAGGCTGAGCCACGAACAAGCGTCAGGGCTTATTCTAAAGATCAGTATCAAATGAACAGAAAGGATTGCCTATTAAAA
The DNA here is from genome assembly GCA_016164225.1 of Gammarus roeselii. Lineage (NCBI taxonomy): Eukaryota > Metazoa > Arthropoda > Malacostraca > Amphipoda > Gammaridae > Gammarus > Gammarus roeselii. Next base: position 4,792 of record SDVV010042103.1, on the reverse strand, counting down.
CCTTTCAAATATATTTAGATATTAGTACGCATCAGAGCTTGCATCAGATTAGTTTCAAGTTACCTCCTCCAGATTTGAGCTGTGCGCCCGACCGTGTATTAAAGCCCGTCACCTTATAAATGCAGGCACTAATGAATGCAACTACAGTTGTGGGTCAAGGATATGACGCATCCGACTACAACAGACATATTGACTGATATGCCACTCTGACGCATCTGACGTCCATACACGCTTTACTCGAGATAAACTAGCAGAACGCCCACGACTCCTTTCAAGGCAATCGCAGAGGGCTAACAAACGTGTTCCCCTAAAAAGTCGTGCAAACTGTGAGCACTGTCGACACTTGTTAGAGACTAGCCATGCGCACGGATGCACTGGCGATCTTTATACCTCTAGTGGTGAGGACGTTGGAACCTAGAGTGGCGGGCAGAATGGCATTGGCAAGCGCAGGCTTGTGGCGCCAAGCAGCCGAGGACTACCTTAAACGGAACATCAAAGATTTATAGTGAAGAGGAAACAATGCAGAAGTTGGTACTGTTATAACTCCACGAGCGAGTTTTAGTATGATAAAAGTAAAATGTTGGGGAGAGAGGAACCATTTTGAGCGAGTGACTACGAAACTTGAATTACAGTGGTTAGGTTGTGCCCGGAGATTTGCAGTGCATGCAGTGAACTTAAATGTACGAGAAACCCAATTGTCAAACAAAAAGCTTGGCCACCATTCGGAAACAGTTGGGAATTTGAAATAATCAAGTGACTACAGACCACAATTCTGCTTGGTTGGTGCCAACACTCACAAACCCGTTTAGGAGCAAGCCTTCCTCGTTTGTTTGAGGTGCGTGCTCTTCTTTCATGGCCGTTGCTGGTGCAAACCCCAGCGGAGGCAGTTTTAGGCACTGTGCTCTGGAGACCCAGACTAGTTACCACGATTCATGGCACCACGAGTTGGCCTGAGTCTACATCGACGTGATCACGCAATTACATGCGCAAGGAGAGGCTAGAAAGAGTGGCGGTATATACAATGAACCAACTATTCCATGTTAGGTGTACTAGCGATGACTACAGTAATGATTACTTTGCGTCGCCTATAAATGCTGAACTTCCGTCACCTACAACATTTCTCACGGACGGACGAAATATTCATATACTTGGGTAGAATTTGCTTCTGATCGAAGAGAGTATTTTCACAGTTTAAGCCCAAGCAAAAAAAAACTACTTCAATTCCGAAGTAAGAAGTTAGTTGCAAATAGATTTATTCGAAGCTTTTTGTTGAGCCGCGAGGGCGGTCACCACGGCAACCGAACATGTTTCCGTTGGTAACGGGTCGTCACCAGAAAAAGCCAGGCCCAAGATTTGCCAGGTTGTTTCCCAGACCTCACCTTGGTCGTGAGAGGCCGGGTTAGATTGCAGGTTGGTTGGCCAGGCAGCTAGCCAATTTCGGTCAGTTGGATAGACTGTTGGGAGGCAGCTTGGATGATGGATCCTGCCAGATCGCAGTTTCATGGTTGGTTGTATGGCCGCTGCGATGAGCAGGCATGGAGCTCCACCTCATACAAGCTATCTCAAAACTCGCGACTTGAGAGCGGCACGACTGAAGACGCCAACGCATCGAGACTTAAATTCCTCCCTACAGCAACAAAGCTGTGCAGTCGCGATTTGGTTCAATTTTCAATCCGCATTAGAATTAATCGCAAACACTCTGAACCCCCGTCGGTGCAAGTCGTGTCTTCTGGCAGTGTGCGAAAACACATCTGATAACCAGTGTGGGATTTGAGAAGCAGGCGTAAAAACAACTGCCAACGTTCGACCAAGAAATAGTATCAACGTTCCAACTTTTGTTCTTTGACAAGACCAGTAGTTTTCAGTTACAATTACAGCCGAAGTATTAAAGAACATCGTACATTCGACAAAATAATTACATACCGGAGATTCAGCATGAGGAGTCTTCGGAGATTATTCCGCCTGTAATATGAATGAAACATGAATCACGGGTTAGTGAAGTAGCGTTCAGCAAACCAATTTTTCTTCATGTAATCGCCATGCGGATTCTCCCGTAAGGAGAGTGACATGACTTATGGAAGGTAATACATGGAATCATAATTTGACTAGCTGTCTGATGAGCAATTTTCTGGCATGTAGTGCGTGGACCGAATACCTCTGCGTTTGTGGACCAAGCAGAATTGGCCAATCAGAGAGTCCTATCGCATTAGTCAACGCGGAAGCCGGTGTGATGTCCGTCGCAGCGGTGCCCTCCGTAGGGCGTGTCACCCAGGCACGGGACCATTCCTAAGTAGAGGGTTGCCTCGAGTTGGCCAATTTTCGAGCCAAAAGGATAAGGTCTATCCTTGGCGAAGAAAAAAACATCTTGCCATCGACCACACTTCGTTGTGGAGGCGGCCTTGGGTCCATGTCTGAACACCTTACAGATGCATTTACCACAGATTCAACTCGCGAAAGTAGGTTAAAGTGATGAAAAAATATTTAATCCTTGTACTACTTGCCAGCTCACAGGTCACGGAAAGACCTCTGCGTCGACCAGGATATTTACCGAGGCGGAGAAAAAGTACTCAGGAGGGGAAATCGCGGTGAATGAATGCGAGACCGCCTTGTGGAACATGAATCTTGGCCACACACACACACACGAAGTCTCCTCATGCGTTAGTCCCGCGAATACAAAATAGCAAGGATTACTACGCTGACTTCACCTTATCCGAAGTAACAGTTTCAAAATAAAAGAACATCAAAACTATTAGGCATAACCAGCGTCAACTTTAAACATTCGTTTGACAAACATAGCTACATCGGCGACTAAGAAGTCTTTCAAACATCTCGGCAACTAACTAGAACACGAAAGCAGAGGCTGCTCTAGGTATTCTGTGCAGCGCGTCTGACCCGAGATCGCACCGACTACCACGTTCTCACAAACCCTGTTCATGACTACGAATACACCAATCTGTGAGGGTCCAGCTCACAGTTCCTTTGTTTGAGCATTATAACCAAGTCCTATGAGTATTAGTGTTGTTCGGCACATGCGCATTCAGCTGCTCTGCCGTCTGTTAGCGTCAATCCGAAGTGCGCAGTTCAGAGTGGCAATCAACAGACCCTCGACTGTACCTCTTCAGTTTAGCAACAGCGCGGACAGACATGTTTGTAAAATGAAGACTCAAAAACAACTCCCTTAAAGGCACTGGTGCTAAGGAGTGGTCTGGATATAGGGAACTATTGCGCCGCAGGATCTTAGTAGCAACAGGTCCAGACTGTTCAGGTAACCATGACCCGCTTTCAGTGGCCGAGAAGCAGGGCCGACGCTCACTGATGCTGCACACTTCTAATCCTCAAGAACAAGCTGGTAATATGAATGGATAAAATATGAAGGGTTAATGAGTTAGAAGGTGTACAGAATGAGAAGAGTATGAACTGGTTCGAATACTTTTAAAGCCCTACAAAACAAACAACAAGCCGGCGTTTAGTAGCCCGTGGACGAGCCAGCAGATTTGACACTGCTCTGAAAACCTTCTATGCTTTTTAAGACTCAACGAAAATATTTGTTTTGAAACTTTTCATCAACTAAATAATGATTTTAAAACTTAAACTTCATGTGGACACACAAATGCCCCAGTATACATTGCAAATCGTTTCATGAAGTTCAAAAAGTGTAGTTAGTTTTTTGGGCAAGAGATAAGGATTCTCAATATCTTTTGCTATTTGAAGACTATCGAAACTGGAATCATCGATATCAAAAGCAGAGAACGCTGGTTGAAAGAAAAAGCTACCAAATATTTTCATTTAGAAAAATTCGCCTTTCTTTGAAGATTACCGAACTAACCCGGCCAAAATCCCCGATATTTAATAAAGCGACCCGTGTCGAGTATAAAGCTATAGAACCTCGACTTAATAAGGTCAAGTAAACAGGCAAGGAACCTGAGTCCTGCGCTGGGAAAGGGTGACCCGGCATACGAGTGAAGGTTGAGTCATCGTGAGTTGCAGGAGTAGTGTCCAGCCCACCCATCCTCTCCCCAACGAACAGACGCCACAGGCTAACCAACCAGGAAGGGCGAATTTCCCTCAGAGCCACGGCTTGCCCTTTACGTCAAAGCCCCAAGAGGATAAATCGAATATTTCGGGAATGTCACTACTAGTTCGTACGAAGTGAATATTTAAATTTCATAATTTTAATAAAGTTTGTGCATTATTCTGACCTTTGTTACGTTCCAACTATCACGAGCAAACTCGTTCAATCAGACCGACAGATTATCGCTCCGTCTCTCACCATCGGTTAGTTTAGTAGTAACAGTGAACAATGTAGATTACTTAGAATAGGAAATATCGCATGAAAGAACGGGGTTTATGAGAAGTCCTCTAATTCCTACGTGTGAGCAAAGACTAATATGGTTATTGGCGAACAAAGCGTTCTCGAACACCCGATCTTTAGAACCTGTAGCGGTGCTCAACGTACGCATCAGAGCTTACACAGATTCAGTCTCCATCTACTGTACGTTCATCAATTGCCAATGCAATAGCGCCGTGTAGGTGCAACAAGCCGGCTCGGCGTTATGTGGTACTCAAGTAATATAGCCTACTGCAATAAATATTGGTACCATAAACTGCATTTAATGGCAGCTCTCATGGGAAAATGTTTTATTATGTGGGGATTATTTCCCTTCCCACATTTAACATACACTTTTATCCATTATAATACACATTTTGATAATTGACACTGGTTTACACCTTCGAATCAAACAATCGGGTATGTAGCCAACACTTACGTCACTTGTGTATTGGAACTTACTTG
>SDVV010042102.1:0-10373 GCA_016164225.1 Gammarus roeselii | reverse complement strand
ATATACTTATCTGCCCATAATAAGTTTACACCGTTTAACTCAGAGTCAGTTTCGTAGCACACCATGTAGCTTTAGGTAAGTCCGAGAACAATTGTTCCACCTGTAGTCAAATGCCTGGAAATGCTCGTGTATTCCGTTGGTATTTCCGTTTGGTGTTTGTTACCTGAACGCATTTTTCGTTATGTAACGCAGAGTAAACTAGAATGCCTGTCAAACAAAGCAAATTGTAGATATGCTGGACCATATGCACAAAAGTGACATAAAATCTTTCCAAAAGTTCTTGTGTCCGTGATTTTTAGGCTGTTGCGGGAACTTCAATGTAGTACTCATAGGTTACTTGATAATATTGTGTCCTATATTTGAGGTAGATTTTTAGTTTTAAAGCATAATTTGTAACACACCGTAATACCCCGAGTCTTCTCGTGAACAAATGATTTTTCTTTAAATACTCAGTTACCAAATCAGCGCATCTCACATCCCCAGTCAATCAATCCCTAATACTCAGGTTCGAATTCAGCGCATCTCACTTCCCCAGCCAATCAATCCCTAATACTCAGGTTCGAATTCAGCGCATCTCACTTCCCCAGCCAATCAATCCCTAATACTCAGGTTCGAATTCAGCGCATCTCACTTCCCCAGCCAATCAATCCCTAATACTCAGGTTCGAATTCAGCGCATCTCACTTCCCCAGCCAATCAATCCCTAATACTCAGGTTCGAATTCAGCGCATCTCACTTCCCCAGCCAATCAATCCCTAATACTCAGGTTCGAATTCAGCGCATCTCACTTCCCCAGCCAATCAATCCCTAATACTCAGGTTCGAATTCAGCGCATCTCACTTCCCCAGCCAATCAATCCCTAATACTCAGGTTCGAATTCAGCGCATCTCACTTCCCCAGCCAATCAATCCCTAATACTCAGGTTCGAATTCAGCGCATCTCACATCCCTAGTCAATCAATCCCTAATACTCAGGTTCCAATTTAGCGCATCTCACATCCCTAGTCAATCAATCACTAATACTCAGATTCCAATTCAGCGCATCTCACATCCCTAGTCAATCAATCCCTAATACTCAGGTTCCAATTCCAGCTCCAGGCCTTGGAGGAGCTCGTCAGACCATTAAGGCCCGCCACCTCTGGCCGACAAACACTCTGTCAGTTGCCGGCTCACATTACGCTGTCAGTCTTTGATCCACATCGTAATTGCCGGCAAATAAGCCCAATAAGCCTGCTATTGATTGTTGATAGGGTTCTGTTCCTCGTGACTGCCGCTTCAATATAATAAGGCAGAATAAACGAGCCGATGATAAAATCAAACGCTGGAACAATGGTCAAGATAGCGATCAAGGTTGTTATAAGTTGTGGACTATGTTGATCTCGAAAATAATGAACAATTCCTTTTCCTGGGAAATTTTTGTTTCAGGTTTGTTCAAATGTGTCTGGAAACGGGAAAATCACTCCGAAACAAATTGGCGGAACTATTCCAATATAAGCCATCCCCTAGAACGTGATATTATTAGGGTCATGTCGAGAATGCTTGTCTCTTAGATGGTCACTTGAACCCTTGCTCACTCATTTTCAAAGTTATAAGGACTTCCGTCTGTCTCTTCTGATCAGGTGCTTAGTTAATGCAGTTTTCAAATGCAGGTCATTACGACACCGATAAGTTTCAACGCTTCATTACGTTTATTGCTCATTTTATCAATTTATTATTGTTGTCTTTCAAATAGTTGGCCTTTTCTCTCTCCCCATTTACCAATCAAATTGATTGGTCAGTTAAAATTAATTAATAAATACACAAATCCTTGTATCAAGCGTCAAATGACATAATCGTGTTTGCCGATGCTTAGCAAATGTATCAAGAATTTGTTTGAATTCTATGGACGGTAGTTAAACGCCCCACAAACATCAATAAATAATACGATGTTCGAGTCCCCAATTGAAACACGGCTTAGTCCCAGTCTTATGGGACATAATCTGCCTTATCTTTTTATACCCCATCAGGATCGCTATTCCCCAATGGGACGCGGCTCAGTCTCAGTCTGCTGGGACATCATTAGGTTGTTGCCGCCGCCCCATTAAGTTGGTGAAGAAGGCTCCATCAGGATGTTGGTTTGGCCTATGAATGCAGGTGCTGCGGCTTCATTACCTTAATGGACAACTCCAAACACCGGGGACCGCCAGGGCCATCCAAGCTCTGTTATGCCTCAGCCAACTGCTGCCATCGGCCACTGAACGATAATGCTCTTCGCACGGCCGGATTATTGAAGGGGGACAAGGCACAGTGGAAGGAGCTATTATAGAAAGGGGTATCAAGAAGAGGGCACCACGAAAGAGGGCATCATAGATGGGATGTTCTTATGAGGGTTGTCTGTGACTCGGTAGCCCGAAGGAAGAACGAAAGGATGCGCATCACATATCGTCTTATTGCTTACACTCCTAAAGAATTGGATCACTTTTTAAGGAGTCATGTAATTTTTAATAAGTCATTTTAGAAATATCACAATAAGTCCATAAATAAAATAACTCTACATAAGTATAAATACTGATGATACAAGATAATCTACAGATCTAGTTGAACATTGTGTAAATATACTATAAAATAAACTTTTAAGTACTTGCAAGGACCACGAAAGAAGTTATCCTTCTACAACAACTTCATCTAATCCGAAACCATCGGAAAAAATGTTCATTGCAGCTCCCATACGTTACGAATGGGTCTTATAGCATTTCCTGGCGTACATCTTGGAACAAGATGCATGAGGCCTCCTCGTGATTTGGCCGACCGTGGGTTCTACATTACACGGTGGAGGGTTCTACATCACACGATACGAAGGCTGGAAATGACGGGAAATCAAGCAAGGGCAAAATGAAAGCAAGGCCACGGCGAGAAGGAACTGCGACCCATGTGTATGCGTATGCGATTATTTAAGTTCAGTTAACTCTTGTACGAAATAATCTAAGCCAAAACGCGCATTAAAGAGGTGTTATATAAATAGGAAGCTCAGAGGATGAAGATGGATGGATGAAATTTATATTTGAATTGATGTTTGTGGAAATATCCGTAAACTGGCATCATTGATCTGTTGCACGACAAGCTCTGAACATCTCAAAGATCAGCATTGCAGCTGCTGTATGAGAAGGAAGCAGACGTTGAATAAGGTATCCAAGCGCGCAATGAAGAAGGCATCTGTGACAGCTGATAGCAGCGATACTGCAACAACAAAACAATCGTAGGAGGGCAGTCTGTATAGTGAGAGTGATGCAGTTAGAGCCGTTGAGCGGTACTCGCAAGAGAACAGTATAGTGGGAGTGATGTAGTTAGAGCCGTTGAGCGGTACTCGCAAGAGAACAGTATAGTAGGGGTGATGCAGTTAGAGCCGTTGAGCGGTATTCGCAAGAGGGCAGTATAGTGGGAGTGATGCAGTTAGAGGCGTTGAGCAGTACTCGCAAGAGAACAGTATAGTGGGAGTGATGCAGTTAGAGCCGTTGAGCGGTACTCGCAGGGAACAGTATAGTGGGAGTGATGCAGTTAGAGGCGTTGAGCGGTACTCGCAAGATAACAGTATAGTGGGAGTGATGCAGTTAGAGCCGTTGAGCGGTACTCGCGAGAGAACAGTAGGGTGGGAGTGATGCAGTTAGAGGCGTTGAGCGGTACTCGCAAGAGAACAGTATAGTGGGAGGGATGTTGTAATTGCTGCTGAAAGATACCCTGATACACATAATAGCAGACGTGAGCACAGAGTAAAATAGCACTTAATAAGAAGCGAGGCCAACAGAGGCTGCAAGAGTGTGTTTTGACGTAAAACACGGAACAAAATAATGAGATAAAACCAGGTTACTTTGCAACTGAGCGCCATCTATGCGCATGTAATGTACTTACTGCTACTCAGACGCGGAGACTCGGTTTGGACTGAGCGTTATCTCTCCGCTGGAAATGTTATAACAGCTGCTCTCAGTGAGCAAGGGGGTGCGACGGACACCAACTATCCGCCAGTAACGTTCTCACTGCCATCTTCATTTGGAGGCTTAATGATGGTCTAAATGCATTCTATCTGACGGTCATGTTCCTACTGCTGCCCTCATGCAAGGCTTGGCGGTGTTCCGAACCCCGTTGGTGTCTTCCATAAGGCCATTTGTTATCTGCCATTCAGTTTCTTTCCTAAATTCTAATTCACGGATTGTTGTTCGCTGCTAGGCATAAAAAGCTGCCGTATCAAATAACACATTAAGCTTACGCGTTCCTTATTCAATGGAATCATTAGGGAAACAAAAGCTCAAATTGAATTCGGTTTGTTGTTCATGGAACAAAATGTAATTTACCATATTATCATCAATGATCTTAAAGACAACGTCTGTTTTGCGTTAACGATCATGAATACATGGGATTGAAAAATCACGAATACATGGGGTTGGAAACTCACGAATACAAGGGGATGGAAAATCACGAATACGAGGGGTTGGAAAATCACGAATACATGGGGTTGGAAAATCACGATTACAAGGGGTTGGAAAATCACGAGTACATGGGGTTGGAAAGTCACGAATACGGGGGGTTGGAAAATCACGAATACATGGGGTTGGAAAGTAACGAATTAATGGGGTTGGAAAGTCACGAATTCATGGGGTTGAAAATTCACGAATACGTCCAAGTCTTCTCACACTACCGATCAGACATCATAGAGCGAATGACAGACATCATAGAGGGAATGACAGACATCATAGAGGGAATGACAGACATCATAGAGGGAATGACAGACATCAAAAAGGGGAAAAACAGACATCATAGAGTGGAAGACAGACATCATAGAGGGAATGACAGACATCATAGAGGGAATGACAGACATCATAGAGGGAATGACAGAAATCATAGAGGAAATGACAGACATCATAGAGGGAATGACAGACATCATAGAGGGAATGACAGACATCATAGAGGGAATGACACACATCATAGAGGGAATGACAGACATCATAGAGGGAATGACAGACATCATAGAGGGAATGACACCCATCATAGAGGGAATGACAGACATCATAGAGGGAATGACACACATCATAGAGGGAATGACAGACATCATGGAGGGAATGACAGACAACATAGAGGGAATAACACACATCATAGAGGGAATGACAGACATCATAGAGGGAATGACACACATCATAGAGGGAATGACAGACATCATAGAGGGAATGAACACATCATAGAGGAAATGACAGACATCATAGAGGGAATGACAGACATCGTAGAGGGAATGACAGACATCATAGAGGGAATGACACATCATAAAGGAAATGACAGGCATCATAGAGGGAATGACAGGTATCATAGAGGGAATGACACACATCATAGAGGGATTGACACATCATAGAGGGAATGACAGACATCATAGAGGGAATGACAGACATCATAGAGGGAATGGCTGGCATCATAACAGGAATAGTTTAATAATTGCGGGTAAACCACAATATTTCCGACCCTTTTAGGTCAGCCTGACACATCCAATAATCTTACCTTGTCACCGGTACACAGAACAGGGCTTCAAACGGACGACCCTCCAATAGGAGAGGGCTATCACCCCTGGATCAGAGGCTTCTGTAGACACAGAACACTTTGTGAACGGAGCTATGGGTAGGGAGGTCTGAGGACCCATCAGGCGGCCATCAAGGGGCTCTCATGGGAATATGATGGGCCCAGCTTTATCGAAAAGGCTATGTGGGACTTTGAAACTAATTGCCCGGGTCAACAAAATTGAAAGGGCGTTGTGAGATTCTGGACCGATGTATGGTCTTCCGTGCTGCTGAGGATGGCACCAGGGCAATGAAAAGGTATACAATGATACTTTGAAGGCCAACCAAAGGTCAGTGCTTCTTTTGATGAAATGCAAGTAGAATTAGAACTTTTTAGTATTACCTTCTGCTACAATTATTTCATACTTTCAAAGTAATTCTTAGATGAATCGGATCTTATCAGGTATAACAGCTATGTATATCTGAAATAATTTTCTATGATGATTTAATTAACCTTACCTTAACTATATTCCGACATTTGTAAAGAACAGATATTAGGCATATATATTTCTACGTTCTCTATAGTGTCACTGACATAATCAAAGCGCATTGGTATTAGTGAACCTATAATAGGTATTAGTAATGAGTGTTTGTGTCATTTCCCGTAAGGTCATGAATGTTGCTGACACCGGAACCTTTTTCAAACCGTACCGACGACCTTCCAACCCCTCCCCCTCCCCCCCTTCTCCCCAACCCTTCTAACTGTAGACAAGGAACTTTTTGTGAGTCTCTCATAAATTTCTCAGTGTCAGGATTGGCTCAATCCTAAGGACAAGGCGGAGCGTCACTGAGCAACAAATGTCACTTCTGCCTAACTTTTACCCGAACAAAAGTTTTCTGGGCACGACCAAGGCTGCCCAGAACTTGTCCCATCAAGCTCACGGCTGCTATTTATTTATTTGGATTTTCTTCCTGAAAGGAAGACTAACTTCACACATTTCGCTTTCACAACACATTCGAGAGATTGTTCCTTCTCCTATTTGCTTTTCAGATGTTAGTATGACGCCGTGGAATATGGGACGCATTTTTTGTCTTCTGCATAACATCAAATTGGAGGCCAGATAAGATGACTGCAGAAAATTAATAATATTGAATATTATCCTTTGTTGATAAGGTTAAACAAGGTATCATGCAAAGTTTTGACAATGGGGTCTACAATTACCGTTATGTTGGAATTATGAGTATGCTTGATCAATACAAGCATGGTTCATCATTAAACTAAACCCTACTACCAAGCCATACAATTGAGGGCATTCGGTTTTCGAACACAAACGGGGACAGGCGACATCCCTCGCTTTGATGCAAGCAAATGTTTACCTCGTCCATTAAATTTGATCGTACTTATCAGCATCGACGTTTGAACAGAGACACTTCGGAATCTGTCCATTTTTATGTGTGCGTGTTTGAAGCCTCCCTGCCGTACAGAGTCCTCCTCTCATGCACTTTTGTCTGCTCACTGCTCGAGCACTTCACGACAAAACAGAAGTCAAACTGCCACTAACTCATGAAGATTACTAGTGTTCACCCATAAATTTTTGACGCATGCGTCGTCAGGTGACAGGCAATCAGTCGTAAAGCGCAGATGACTTCATATTGACGAAGGCCTCTTGCAGCACTCGATGCACGCCCTCGATGGAGGCTCTCGTCCGCTGGTCAGAGTCGCACTCAAATAGAAGACGGTTTAGAGCAGAGGAGGGGTTGGATTTTAGCATTGCATTTTCTGCATTGCATCATTCGTTGATTTGATTGTTAGGGTTTATAACAAACAGAGGTATAATATTGCTTGTTAGGATAAAATACAACAGTTCAACACTCAGTTGATCATCTCTCTCTTGAATGTTAGGGTTTATAACAAACCAAGGTATAATATTGCTTGTCGGGATAAAATACAACAGTTCAACACTCAGTTGATCATCTCTCTCTTGAATGTTAGGGTTTATAACAAACAGAGGTATAATATTGCTTGTCGGGATAAAATACAACAGTTCAACACTCAGTTGATCATCTCTCTCTTGTATTGGTGGCTGGTAGGTTAACATTCATTTGTCTAACAAAAATGTAAAAGAAATTTTAATACTTTGTATGCTTCTATCTCGGAAACTGCATGGAAATAAATATTTTAAAATCTATTGAAGTTAAAATTTAAACTGAACAGCATCTAACCACGTTTGCTTCCCTTTGTTGGCAATGGCGTCTAATAATCACGTTAGAAAGTAAAAGTGAAAATATATCCGAGGAATAGTCCATCACAGCTTTGTTTGAATAAACAAAAGACTCAATGAAGGGTGATACTGAAAGGGTTTCAGGTTCTTACTGTATATATATCTACCATTCTCTCTATATTCATCATGAACAGATATATTCGACGTGATAACATTTCCTTTTCGAAATACTTTTACTGCTGACAAAACACGTCTATTGTTTACGGCAAATATTCACAAACACGTTCGTTCTTTAAACTAAGAAAGGGTCGGGCTGGAGGGCCCCGGGCTATTCTCAGAAGACTGCAAGCAGTAGCCCTGCAACATGCAGCGGGCAGAATGTCTATGATGAACTTAGGTGATCTAGTTCATCATGTGGCCGCAAGGACGTTTGAATAAATAGTATGTTCACTAATTTGCTTGCATTGAGTCATTGCACTCTATTATTATTGTCCTGCCAAGCAGAGGAAATGTTATCAAAGAATTTACCGTTACATTTATTCGTTCCTGAAAGCAGTAACACACAAGAATCGGAGAGGAGCAAACTTCCACGATTAATACTTCTCTGGAACAGAACCCTTCGTCTAATGTGCAGAGCCTTGTAAGAAGCTTTTCTGGAACAGAGATCTTCGTCTAATGTGCAGAGCCTTGTAAGAAGCTTTTCTGGAACAGACCTCCTTCATCTAATGTGCAGAGCCTTGTAAGAAGCTTCTCTGGAACAGACCCCCTTCATCTAATGTGCAGAGCCTTGTAAGAAGCTTCTCTGGAACAGAGATCTTCGTCTAGTGTGCAGAGCCTTGTAAGAAAAAGCGCCTTTATTTGTTTGGTCACCGCGATCTAAGTTCATAATTATTCCACTGAGTTTGAGAGTTCAGGCAGAGACAAACATCGTTAACATCTATGGCAGGGGAGAAGAGAATCCGAAAGAGCTTTCGTCAAATGCAAGGAGAGTCTGGAACAGCTATCAACTAGGGTAAGGAAAGACTGAAGCAGCTATCAACTAGGGTGAGGAAAGACTGAAGCAGCTATCAACAAGGGGAAGAAAAGACTGAAGCTGCTATCAACTAGGGTAAGGAAAGACTGAAGCTGCTATCAACTAGGGTGAGGTAAGACTGAAGCAGCTATCAACAAGGGGAAGAAAAGACTGAAGCTGCTATCAACAAGGGTAAGGAAAGACTGAAGCAGTTATCAACAAGGGTAAGGAAAGACTGAAGCAGCTATCAACAAGGGTGAGGAAAGACTGAAGCAGCTATCAACAAGGGGAAGAAAAGACTGAAGCAGCTATCAACAAGGGTAAGGAAAGACTGAAGCAGCTGTACCCGAAATTGGAGACTAGAACTGGCAGAAGCAGCTTTTGACAGGGCGTTGGCACGGAGATACTAGGGCAACTAACCATAGGTTCGAGGGAAGCCTGAAGCACCTATCGACAAGGGAAAAGAAAGTCAGAAGCCGCTTCCGGCAAGGGCAATTAAAGTTTGGAGCAGCTCTCAATTGGCCAAGAAAAGTCGAATTTACCAATCGACAGAAGGAGTTAGAGAGTCTGAACAGCTATTTTCGTGGGCACCGATAATTTTCCACATCTATCCACAGCTGTTATTGAGAGAGCGAAGCAACAATCGACATGAATGTGTAAGACACTTCCAATATGGTTTCGGTAGGAGTCAAAAGAGTCAATAGCAACGAAATAACAGAACAAATAGTCAAAACCCTGTCGTCGACATGGGCAAATTGAAAAACACATTTATCGACAGGGCCTGGGAAAAAAAGAAAAAGCTATGTATTAAAAGCTGTATTAAACTAAGATAGTTTGATACAACTATAAAACGGAACTAAGAAAATTAGGAACAATTATCAATGGGAGCAAAAAAATCTGAAGCAGGAATAATTGACAAATGTAAAGAGAATCTGCGGTAGATGTCGACAGCGGTTATGAGTATCTACCCAAGCTCTGGAGAACGGACTGGAGGTTCAGAAACAAATATCTGAACAAACGCTATGAAAGTCAAACAGTTATCGACAGAGTCAATCAGTGCCACGTTCACGTGAAAACTATGGCATAGAGTCAGTATAAGATTCAATAAGTGCCACGTCACCCGAAGACTATGGCATAGTGTCAGTATAGGAGTCAATAAGTGCCACGTTCACGTGAAAACTATGGCATAGTGTCGGAAGTGAGAGAGCGTGTGAGACTATTATCGACGGGACTTGGAACGCCTGAGACGGCTATTGATGGTCACGACTGAGAGCGCAAGAGACGGCTATCGATGTTCACGACTGAGAGCGCATGAGACGGCTATCGATGGTCACGACTGGGAGCGCAAGAGACAGCTATCGATGGTCACGACTGAGAGCGCAGGAGACGGCCATCGATGGTCACGACTGAGAGCGCAAGAGACGGCCATCGATGGTCACGACTAGAGCGTAAGAGACGGCTATCGATGGCCTCGACTGAGAGCGCAAGAGACGGCCATCGATGGTCACGACTGAGAGGGCAAGAGACGGTCATCGATGGTCACGACTGAGAGCGTAAGAGACGGCTATCGATGGTCACGACTGGGAGCGCAAGAGACGGCTATCGATGGTCACGACTGGGAGCGCAAG
>SDVV010042101.1:0-10373 GCA_016164225.1 Gammarus roeselii | reverse complement strand
CGCGGCAGCCCGACGAGCGTTCCTAGATCCCCCGTGCAACCTACAAAGCCTACTCACGGACCCAACCTACCGTAAAAAGCTTATCGCTTTCGGAAAACACACCGGACTATACGAAGCTGTCTAAACCTCTGACACCTGTGCGAATGAGGGGGTCCCTCCACCTCACTACGCGCAGAAACAACTACTCATTTTACGAAGATACGCATTAACTCTATACTCTCTCGTACGCGCTAATACGCGAATATGCCACAATTAAAATATGTACTGACTTCATCTTGACAAAGCTAATATTTTCGCACGCGAGGTTGTGCGGACTTACCTAAACCAACGACGGTCGCGCCCTACGGGGGAGCCTATTATGACTCACGTTGAGGCTCTGGTGGAAATGAGGCCCAAATCAATCAAACCCTCTTCGTTTTAAATTTAAATGTATCCCCTTCTCTCCAGTCTGATATTTGTGGTAAATCCTTCCTCGATGATAGTGAAAATAATGATAGTAAACCAAAGAACAGCATTGCAAATGTCAGCCGCAACCGTCCGAGTATAAATATGAGCGTTAACATCGAGTAAAATTTGAGAATCCGCTACTTTCCGCCTTTCCTTCGAGGTTCACTGGCTTTGACTCACCAGAAGACTGGATGCGGTGTCAAAGAAGACATATCCGACGAGGAGGGGGATGGAGATGAGCAGAGAGGCTCCGATAGCGATGGTTCCTGTCAGCTGACGGTCCCTGTATTCGTCTCCGCCGCCGAACACGCCAGACTGGGCGAAGTCCAAGCGGTAGTGCCGCAGCAACGCTATCGCGATCAGGCTCAGGATCTGGAGGAGAAGAGAGTGTTAGTCACTTTGTAGTGATGAAATGTCGCATAGACGCCTAAGAGTGTTAAAGTGACAATCTTTAATGACGTTGTTACTAAAAGCACAATTAAACTCACCGTATCGGAGAGATGGAGGAGATGGTAAGGTGTAGTGACGGATTGACATGATAAAGTTCAGGATCCGTGAGCGATGGGTGTTTTCATCCACTCGAAAGAGACGGAATCGAGTGTATTATAAGTGTTTAGTTAGCATCTATATAAGTCACGGTGTGGGTTCGGTCGTTCCCCTGCCATCGCTTACCCATATGCGAGTTTACATGCCCTATACCTTGAGCCGTGCACTTGACAGGCTGATTTACCGACCGTCGCCGCTCTCGCTAGCTCAGGGCCTGTCTCTAAGTACCGTTGCCAACTAGGTTGTAATTTTGTGTTTACTGATTCATACTTTCCGTGTAATTGAAGAGTAATAGAAAATTCTTCTCGCTTAGTTCTAACACTGTAGCGCTAAAGACAGGCTATATTGTGATACTATCTTTATTAAGAAAGGTAACAACAATGTTTAGTTATTTAACCATTAACTGGCGGCTGCCCTCTTCCATCGAACATTTCTGCCTTCAACAACCACACCGTATATTTATTTTGAGTTAGAAGATATTGATTGTGTCCTGTGTATCGATCACCATGTTCATATGAATGTATAGACTTGTACAAGACTGATTGTGACTGTAGGAATAATTTGAGTCGAGGCTCAGAAGCACAAATGCTCTACTCCTGCTGCCCATTTGTTGCTAGCCTTGCCTGGCTTGTGCCAGCTTGCATTAACGTTCGCCCGCCGAGTATTTAAAACGAGAGTAAAATGGCCTTAAGTTCAGTTAATGGAGAACCTTGGTATCAAGAACATCTGACGAGAGGAGATAAGCATCGTAGGATTCCGATCCTAATAAATATATGCATACTTTGTCACATCACTACCGTTATATTCCATAGGCTTTTGTTCAGTGTTTATATGTCTTGTTTTTGTATCTTCGTGCAGTGTGGGCTCTTCTCTATTCCCTCGCTTGTCTCACACATTTACTGTAATAACCACTTTCTTAATATTGTTTTTTTGGCTACCATCAACTATCAATAATATCATACAATGTCGTTTTATCATTTAAAACCTTGCACCACCTTTAAGTTTTATTAACGATTAGTAACTATAAAAGGTCGTCACAAGTGTTTCATTTCAAGATCTGGTTGAGATCCGCGCGTTTCGTCTCTGCATTGACGACGCAACGCAATGCAACTCCGAGTGTGCTGGGATTTGCGAGTAAGACAAACTGTACGGACGGAACAGAGCGACGGTTCGATACATACGAGATCGGCGAGTTAGCTAGGCTGTGGGCTATTGAGAAGCGCTACTTCTTAGTCAATGTGGTGGTGAGTTAGCTAAGCTGTGGGCTATCGAGTAGCGCTACTTCTTAGTCAATGTCGCGGTGAGTTAGCTAGGCTGTGGGTTATCTAGTAGCGCTACTTCTTAGTCAATGTGGTGGTGAGTTAGCTAGGCTGTGGCGATCGAGTAGCGCTACTACTGAGTCAATGTTGTGGTGAGTTGGTTAGGCTGTGGGCTATCGAGTAGCGCTATTTCTTAGTCATGTGGCAGTGAGTTAGCTAGGCTGTGGGCAATCGAGTGGCGCTACTACTGAGTCAATGTAGAGGTGCGTTAACTGGGCTGTGGCCGATCAAGTAGCGCTACTTCTTAGTCAATGTAGCGGTGAGTTAGCTAGGCTGTGGACGATCGAGTAGCGCTACTTTTAAGTCGATGTTGTGGTGAATTAGCTAGGCTGTGGGCGATCGAGTAGCGCTACTTCTTAGTCGATGTTGTGGTGAGTTAACTAGGCTGTGGGTGATCAAGTAGCGCTATTTCTTAGTCATGTGGCGGTGAGTTAGCTAGGCTGTTGGCGATCGAGTAGCGCTACTACTGAGTCAACGTAGTGACCAACGTCTCTGCTATTCAACAGGTTCGAAGGCGAATCGATAGTGGGGGCAGCTTCGGTTGAGTGAACAGCGGGGGAGGGGAAGAGATGGGGTACACCACTGCATGCAACGCCATCCCACGCCCTGAGCAGGGCGCATACAAATGCAGCGACGCATTTGAACCGTCTCGCTGATTTGTGTAGTGGCCCACAGTCGTAGTCTGGACGAAATAAGCACCGTAAATTCAAGTAACTGAAAGCAATCGTATACGGAGAGTGGCCAACTCCGCACTGTTTCGCCAGGAACGAACCCACAGCTGCAATACGGATGTGGAGGCGATGGGGCAAGAAAACCGTGCAAACTTCTGTGTATTCGTTTCGAAAACGCACACGGTGTTACACGTGCCAGAGATTGTGGTCACCGCTGCATTGATGCACTTGTCTCAGAAATGGGTTTCGTGACGTGCCACCAGTAGCATGTCAATACGTATGTTTATTTAACGTGAACGAGCTTCGTGCAATTAGCTATGGTATTCAGTGCACCTCTAGAATTATTGATGGAAATATGAGGATTATGAGAAATGCAAAGCTAATCAGTGGCGGCTAATTTGATGGTAAATGTTCAAAGTTTCTTGAAATGTTCGATCGGCGGTGGCATCAAACTTGAATTGCATGAAACTTGTAAGGGTCACACATTATCTATGCATTATTGGTGTAGAGAAACCCAACCTAATTTATCAATACAGCTGGAGATTGAAATACCATAACCTATAGATAGGTTTTAATTCATTAATATATATTCACCCGCAATTCCAAAAGATCGACGAGGGAACTGCTCACCAAATGTATTTATTTAATTAAATCCTTGGCTACGCACCCAAGATCTCTGTGTGAATTCTCATTATAGTCAGAAGCGAAAAAACACGCAAGTGCAGTCCTCGTCTAGTGACATCATCTCTCAAAAAGGACTCTCAGAAGAAGGTGAAGCAAACTGTACCTACCAACTAACCTACCTACCTAGCAACCCTCCACCGCTCCTCTCACGTTGAGGTTCAAATCAAATCCACCGCTCCTCAACTCAAGGTCTGAATACCGTCATGGCACCCGGGCTCGCCTAGATGAGCAGACGAGCATGGTAATATCTAGAATTTTCTCTCTCGAGTGGGTACATAGCCTAAATAATGTAGAAGTGGAGTCTAATATTGTTATTTGTTGTCTGACTTGTTAGGGTGCAGCGAGACTATGATCTTTGAACCAGCTATAATTGAGATCTACCTCTAGAGATACGCAGCAGTCCTTCGGTTTCACAAAGTTAGATATACAAATACGTTTATCATTCGTGCACGTAAGGTATTATGAATAGGACGTGTTATAGACCATTATTTTATCACTTTGACGTGATATTCAAGGATTTTTTTAAAGCTCATTACGCATCTAGCTGCTCCGACAA
Source organism: Gammarus roeselii (assembly GCA_016164225.1). Lineage (NCBI taxonomy): Eukaryota > Metazoa > Arthropoda > Malacostraca > Amphipoda > Gammaridae > Gammarus > Gammarus roeselii. The sequence goes on along the minus strand of SDVV010042101.1, from coordinate 6,150 downwards.
AGTCAACATCCATCATCTAAGTAGGCAAGCACCGATCTGCAATTGTCGGGGCAGGCCCATCCCGGTTTATTGAGGACGACTGTGAATCCTTGTTAGGGAGCAAGACAATGGCTACCAAAAGTTAGGTGCATAATACCGAGCCTACAGTGACAAGAGAAGGGAGTACGTTGCATTGTTGAACAATGAACTGATATTTGCATTTGTGTCAGACGGAATTTCTTTATAATTGTAAATCAGACGCGAGTGATGAACGTTAAGAACTTGTGGTAATTTTTTGGCTGACACAGAAGAAACGAGCAGAAAAAATCACAATGTTTCATACTTTCCTGCTAAACTATGCCAATAAACGAGCAAAGTAACCCCAATGACCCCCGATGTTAGCCAGATTACGTCCTGACCTTGAAAGTGCCTAATGCTGGTGCCTGCTCAACACAGCAACGATGATGGTGGTAGAAGAAACCAGGAAGGTGGGTATGGTGATGCAGTCTGCTGAGATGTCTTCGGAGAAGTCATGTGGGTATTGTTGTATGGTTAACGAGCATAACAATAAGGAACTCTTCGTGAATGCTGATTTTGCAAATGGAAATTCTTTTCGATGTGCGGAGAAAAAGAAAAATGGTTGCCAGCAACTTGGCAGATAATGTTGGAGACAATTAGTTCGCGTTCTTATGTATGTTGCGCACCGAGTTTTGCCGGTGCATCAGATGCGGTTTGCCGATGGTAATCTTTATGCTAGTGTAGTTATTCCCCTTACTAGATTGCTGCTCAAATCGTGTTGCCAGTATCCTTTCGTGTTACTCCAGTTGTGGGGATGTTTAAACAATAGTATTTTCGTTGAATTAAATACTGATGTTTCTAGTCTTCGGTTGATAAAATATCCCAGATTTAAGTAGTAAAGCTCCCTTGCCATATCCACTTGAATTTTGCTCAGCAAAACTCTCATAATTCACAGCATGATTCCCCTGTTTCGTGTTTCCGCGGCTCAGTCTTAGGATTGCGTTGAGAGTAACCCAGTCATGGTAACTTCAGTTACCCCAAGATTACCAAACCGCATCTACATGTTTGGAGCTATCATAACGAGCATTTCTAGGGATAAATGAAGAACAGCTTATTAAAGTATAAGCATGATATACTTCCACACTGAAAAAATAGTTTCGCCAGTATTTATATAAGTTTAATTTCAGTCTTGTGACATGATTAAATTTGGAGGATTGATTGAGAATTACGCGTATGTTATGCAATACTAAATAACTGAAACCGATGCATGTTATTCAAGTAACGATTTTGCGCAAAGTTTTGCCAATTTTTATCCATCTACAAATACTTTTACAGAATTTGCTTAGGACTTGTGTTGAAATGTAGAAGCTTGATACAGGAAGGACGGGAAGTGTACCATGGCATAGACAACACAAGCCTCTGAAACCCTGCAAAACTTGGACGCCGTGTTCCACTATTCGATGACGGTTGGCGAGCAGAGACGCGGGAAGGCAAAAAGACACTTGACCCTGAACTCGGTGCGATTTATAGCACCGACCAAACCCTCCGTCGTCAAACAAATCTGGAGCCACCGGCGAGGAACCAGTTACTTCGAGCGTTTGGAATAGCACGGCGACTCTGGTTCAATTCTGTTTAGCGGCGCGTGGCGAGCGAGAGATGGCAACACCGCTGTTGGCGGGTTGCCCGCGATACTGGCGTCCTGCGCGCTCCTTGTAGGGCGCGGACGTACGAGCGGGGCTCGCCCTAACTGGCCCACGCTCACAACCTGCTCACGACCGCGGCCAGGAACAGAGCTGAACGAAGTACAGGGAACTAAATTACATTGTCGGAGTATTTAGTCCAAATCTCCGATCTGACAAATTAGATAAAGTAATGGAAAAATGCAATGTGTTACATGCGTTCAATGAATACCCTACAGCGTACGATGCCAACGGCTGTTTGAAGAGCAAAGGAACTACTCGATTGTGGTTCAGGTTATCTGCATAACAACTGTTTATTTATCCCAAGCGTGAATGACAGCTGATTTGTTGGAACGCTCAGGCAATGATTGGAAAATATAACAAATTCATTCAATAGAAGATACGATATTCGAAAATTGGCTTGAATTTTGCGACTGTATTATGTGGACAATAAGCAGCAACAACCTAACATAATGTGATGCATTCCATAACAAAGTTTGACTACAATCATTTGGAATTTAGATATGGTCATGACCCTCTATTTTCTCCAACTGATGAGTTCTACCGTTGAACATTCGACCATCACGCCCGCAGTATCTTATCGCTTCAATCCGTTCGGAAGTCTTGCGACAAATTGAGAGGAAAGTTCATACACAAATCACAGTCTAACAAACTGCACAGTACTTGCGTGCTCTCCTTCCAAATAAAGTTGGCATTTTTTTCACGTCGAACCTTTATCCCTCCAATTCCCCCTCATCAAATACCTCGCACTCCATCATTTCAATTGATTCTGCCCTACTTCAGAGCCGCGTATGTTGTTATTTTTTCGCACAACCAACGTATTCTTTGACACAACAACCCAGAGACCCTCCCCTCCCCCGCCTGTTCTCGGCACCACCCCGCATTCTGACACCCCCTCTCCGTAGCCCCTTATAGGAGACCAACCACCCCTCCGGAACTATCAAAGGACGCCTTTGTAGGGCCTGAGGTTCGCTGTGCCAGGCAGGACAACAAGCAGCTTCAAGGGAGAAAAGTGTGCAGTGTGGGAGAGCGTGAGTAGCTAGTATTGTAGACTAGGAGATAAACAGCTATCGGGCAAATCTGAGGAAGAATGCGCCGTGGGTCCTATTCAAAAATATGTACAGATATAAATCCACTGTAGCGTAGTGAGGTTGTGGCGCAATCAGCAATTCTATTGATAAATTTTAACATTATCTGATTTAAAATAATAAACAAGCATAATAATAGTTTAATATGGCACCGACAGCGCCTAATATACTTACAAACCTTTGATATCTCCGAGGAAGTCTGTAGGTGAACCTACCTAAGTTTACTATCGAAAGTTGATTTAATTTTACACCAATAAATAAACGAAGAAGTTTGAGAATAATGATTGAAGGTGGCCCAGCTCAATTTTTCATGAATGATCTTAATGAACTTGGAGGAGTATATATCGAGAAGAACCCCAATTGCTTACATGCCATACATGTAACACAATCTAGCTAACGACTTAAGAGCGTCCACGCTGTAATGGCCCCACCAGGTGCACTCGTTCCAACACAGGGATCATGAACGGGTGTCCGCCAACATGTTGCTCGAACAGGCATTTTAATGTTTGTCTGGACCGACGGACGCGTGATGCCTGACTGCGCGTGGTAATGAATGTGACGCATGTGCGTGACTGCGCTGTGTGGAGCGTATGGCTGAGCTCCAATACACACAGGCTTGCATGCAATTACGACCACAAGCGTTTGTGAAGTCTAAACTTCCTTTACTTATTCATCGAGCGCCGGGGACGTTGCCATATTCATCTATGCGGTAGCCATTGAAATTATCACGTGGTGAACGATATAGGTAGACGTTGCCCGCCAGAGCTCGACAACAAGTATTGGTCTCCGAATCCAAGTCGTCGATAATGGGGTTAGGCGAATTTTCCTACAAACTGTTGGGAAAAAAACAATTCTTAGGTTCATTTAGGTCTCCGTTCAAAGATAGATATTTTGTAATAATATAAGAGCAACTTCATTTTCTTCGGGTCAGAAACACGGAAAATGAAATGTTACGTATAATGTTGTTTACTGAAGTTTATACATATATTAGGAATGGTGTAATATATACTTTGCTTAAGTATATATTACACCATGAATAAGGTAAACGTTTTGTAGAGTCAAGCCTTGCATCGTCAGACCTTTAAAGCACGAGTAATCTGAAGGTAATCCCGCCTCGAGATGTATACAGTCGTTCCTTGATACAGATACAGACTCTAGGCCGTAGCCTCTGGAACGGGGGTGACCGACAGCAAGAGGAAACACACACTCCTCTCATGCACTCACACACGTACCAAAAACTTGACTCTTTAGCGCTATAGGGTTCGGACAAGACTCCGCAACAGACACTCTGAGAGTGGTATGAGATCAGTATCAGCTGCAGGGCTCAGCGGCGTCACTGGTTCACTCCTGCAGCGTCATAATAGCCGGGCCTTCCCCTGCCCACGTCCATCCCGTTTTTCAACGAGATACCATGGCCGGGAGAGGACATCAGTATACTGATGCACACAGCGTCAATCTCGTCCATTCCGACTCACTTTCTACTCACGCCTATCCATTTCACGCTCTCTCGCCACCACAAATCTGATGTCTCACCTCCCTAAAACCGTCTGCACGCTATTAATCCGCACTAACTTCAGATTTCCTCTAGGCGTTGCGTATTTTTTTTAGATCACTGATGATGCAGGACGTAACTCTGTGAAGCTGTCACCTTTCTGAATAAACCAGCCAAGGCTATACTTATGGGGGTTATTCCTTCATCACATACAAACTGTAATGATTGATCAAGAACATCCAGGGCCACTAGTTAAACACTCAGAATATACACTTCTGATATTTTTCCCCCACAAATCACACACCGGACGGAAGAGAGAAGGAAGGAGTAAAGTGAGCAAGAATTTAACAGGCTTAACAAGTGGCAATTCAGTCCATTGGAGGCAATGAAGGAGGAGGGCAGGCGCCTCTGAGGACTGAATTGCTTTGGTGATGTCATCGGCTGCATTTATCATACTTATCATATGATCAAGTCTGTCAGTCCGTACGTGGCATTTGCCGGGGAAAGTTCTGAGCTGGGGAAGTAAATATCCAAATTATTTTTGCACATGTTTTATGGATTGAATTAAGAATTTCCCCCTCTTTACCGCAGGCAAGGGACAAAATAAACTTCAAGAAAGAAACAAACAATTATTTCTCTTCAGCTAAATAAACATAATATTTTCTATGGTAGCTAGTTATAGCTCAACATTGTTGGCAAACCCATGTGTAATAATAGTGCTTATTTACGCTTTTTTAGGACATATTTATTGTCAACGAATTTTCTTTCGCAAAAAGTATAGTTTTATTCTCCGCCATACATGGAAACTGAATGAAAACTTTAAATCCTCATCATGTCGTCGTTCTAATTTCGAACAAACATCTATCATTGTGACGAAAAGCTATTTTTTCAACAAACTTCTGCCTAGACTAAGAATGAACAGGTCTCTTGCTCTGAGATCCGTTTGCCCAGACAATAATGATAAGAAATTATACGGCGACTGTACACTCATCTACCCTCGTCGTGTAGGCGTAGACGCTTTAACCGTAGGAGGGACAACTGACGAATACCAGGGCTACAGGAAGAGTGGTGGGAGTGGAGGCGTATACGTAGTGATAAGCAAGCACCGGCACCTTATGTATAGGGACTAAAGTCATTTTACATCCGGTTAACATTGACCTACGAGAGTAACCCACCCAAAGTGGGCTGACATACTTAACAAACAGGAGTGATCACGAAAAATTGAATGGTCTTAATAAACAAACAAACAAGACCACTGGTGCGCGACTGTACAGAATCTTCGTGAGTGATCGAAGCAATACTGCCACGGCCTCCTTAACGTACAAAAAATATCTTGATGTACAAACGAACTATTAAATATTGTCCGGAGTACGATACCTCTTCTCTAGAATATTGTAATCTTACATGGTCCAGAAACAGGCGATGCATTCACTGTAGCTTATAACCATGCAGAAGCTTCTTATTAATTGCATCCTCTTTGTGGCTAAATGTGACAGCGTCTGTATTTAATTCAAGTACATCAAAGCAACAAATTCGGTGAAGGTTATTCAACCGCTGGCGCTGCACGTGTGGTGCGTGACAGTAGAACAAAGGAAGAACATCGCTGGCGCTGCACGTGTGGTGCGTGACAGTAGAAGGAAGAACATCGCTGGCGCTGCACGTGTGGTGCGTGACAGTAGAACAAAGGAAGAACATCGCTGGTGCTGCACGTGTGCTGCGTGACAGTAGAAGGAAGGAACATCGCTGGCGCTGCACGTGTGGTGCGTGACAGTAGAACAAAGGAAGAACATCGCTGGCGCTGCACGTGTGGTGCGTGACAGTAGAAGAAAGGAAGAACATCGCTGGCGCTGCACGTGTGGTGCGTGACAGTAGA
>SDVV010042100.1:0-10373 GCA_016164225.1 Gammarus roeselii | reverse complement strand
CTGACGTGGGCTGAAACAGATTTTCGCCAGAATGTCACTGGCAGATATGACAGTGGCTGGTGTGACAGAGGAACGCTATGGATGTTCGCTGTTAAAAAAATGGTACCGTAGGTAGGTAGTCGGAACAACTTGGGGCTGATAAGGCAGTTGGCGGAGATGATAGGGGTTGATCTGACGTTAGCTATAAAAGAATTTAGCGCCAGGGATAGCGACCCATTATAAGAAAATGTCTGATCGCAACAGTATGTGTCATCAGCATATAACGCACATTCGTTGTGTACTTTATATATACTCTGTTATTCCTCCTGTTTCTTGTCATGTTTCGGAACAGCTGGTACTATTGTTCAGCTATAGGAAAGTTAGATGTATGCCACCGGTCATTCAAAGGGCCCATTTACTTGGTTGCACGATGTGATGAGCGTTATAATGTCCTGACCTGTCACCATATGTATTTTAAATTTGTGTAAACCTATGTATAAACTTAGGGTGGTACAATAACACGCAACCTAACGGAGGACGTGAAGTAAAACTGCCCACATGTTGCGATGGACTCTGTATTGTCATTTATTCGATTGGATAGCCTTAGCCTATCATTAAACGCACTTCATATTTATTGCATATTTTTATTTATTGTTCATGGGCTTTTTTGTCATTATTGTGATATGTAACAATTTTTTATGTAAGCTAGGGTTTATGTGCAAAAGTATATATTTGTGTTACCGTGACCAAAGAATACCATACCGGTTTGTGTATAAATAATGAATGGTTGTTTGTTTGTTTGTTGTGTCAGTGGCTCTCTGACTCACGTAAACCCACCATACCGTCACATACTTTGCTGCCCAATGGATATGGTTGTGGATCTGAATTATGAATTTTTAATAATTACCATGTAAAGGACTCCATTGTCAGATCGCAACCTCTAATCTCATAAGGATGTAGTGCATATTCATTGTGTACCTAAACCTTGCCGTGATAGCTCTTTCGTCGTGACATGTTTAAGGGAGCTGAGCTCTTATGTTCAGCTAGGAAAGTAAGATGCATCCCTACCGTTCATACTAGTCCAAAATTAAACAGTTACAAGCTTTTATCTTGTCTCTATACCTACTCTAGATATGTGTATGCAGTTATTAATCCTCAATAATAACATACCCCCCGTGTACGTATAAACTTTATTGCGATTTTTTATTATAATAAAATATGTTTTGTTCCTGTTATGTCAGTGGCTCTCTGATTCACATAGACCCAATCATGCCATCATATTCTCTGCTACCCAGTTAATTAGGTTGTACATCCGAATTAATAATTCTTATTCAAACCAATTGTTATTCGAAAGATCCCAACGTCAGATCGAAACACCTCATGACAGCAGGATACAGTGCATATTTATTGAGCACTGTAAAAGCAGCCTGCTAGCTGTTTCATAGTGACATGTGACGGCGGAAAGAGTCATGTCCTTATGTTCAGAGAGGAAAGTAAGATGCCTCCCCACTGTTCATACACAGCTCAGTTAAAAGTTCTTAGCTGGTCATTGTACTTATTTTTTTATTTATTGTGTATACCTTTATTGCTTCACAAGAATTATATACCGTTCGTGAATGAATAAACTTTTCTTATTTTTTTTATGTCGATGTTGATGCATTTCGTATTTTTATGGAGTAGGAAGAACATCATGACATGAGTGAGGGATCATGTCGCGAGCAATCATCCTGCTGTGAGTAACACTTGTAATGTCTTTCGGGTGTTGATTTATTAATCGATTCGAGAAATGTCCAATTTTCAATCTCCACGTGACAGTTTTTTTGTTATTACATGTTGTGTCAGGTGGTGTGGGCTCAGGCGATTTGCCTCATCTTCTCTTAAGTGATCGTGAACGGTCTAACGCACACCACGAAGATGGTTAAGTTTACGTTCGAACGACGACAAAAAAACAGTGAGTAAACAATTTCCAGCTCTCTGCTGAACGGGCCCGTCAAAACATAAATACACGAGTTCGCTTAGCACGTTATTCTAAACTCAAGTACCAATTTAAGAACATTAGAATCTTGAATGTTTTTTAGTTCATCCAAACATGATTACATTGTTCATTGATCACGTCACATCTTCGGCGGTTCCAGTTCACCCTAACATCAGCGTTGATGAGCCTGCTATCTTTAGAGTCACGAGAATGAGCTCGTTTGGGGTGACGCCAAGGATCTTTGACCTGTCGCCTTCTCAGTCCCGAATGAGTTTCAGCATAAGGCGACTTGTTTTGGGAGAGTTGGGTGACACACGTGAACCTAATGCACATTGGGTGAAACGCTTCTGTGAATACGAATGTAAATCGGATGATCCAATTGCGCTCACGCATGATGTCAGTCTTGCAGGGATAAACATAATGATTGGGAATTTTATTTTCTGGTAATTTGGTAGCCTAGGGGCCCAAGTTAGCTTAAAGTCGCCGAATGTTTAGAATCACGGGTAACCCCAGAGCAAAACATAAAGCAAGTCTAGACACTTCAAATACAGGGACCGCCCTACGGGGAAGTCTGCATTAACTTCGCGTTGGGACTCCGGTGGAACATGGACGCAAATAATAATAATAATTCAAATACATAAAGTGGTTCTAGAGGACAGTGCCGGAGTTCATTGCGGCCGCCGACAGAGTAACTCTACTTAACAAACAAAAAATATTTTGTGCAGATCAGTAAACAGCTGATGTGTTCTATAGAAAATTTATGCTAAAACTGAACTGAATATCGAAATAAATTTGACACTAAATCAAAGCAGTCACCCATGCTTGTTGTTTGTCACGCTCACGAGCCTGTCGTGAACAGACAAGCCGTCGATAAAGCAGGGTTGACATTCATGTACTTTTTATGAATTGGAATTTTATAGCACCACCAGCATTCCAAATTTGGAACATATAATCCATCTAAAAAAACAATTGATTTGATTGAAATTTATATTGATAACCCCAGCTCCTCTACCCAAGTGTTCCACTACCGGAGTTCTGGCAGTACACGTTGAAGATGCGTCGTACTCGGACGCATTCTCGGCGCAACTGAACTTGAAGACGACAGAGGACCGAATGCACTTATGAAGGATATCTTCATAAGTGAAGAATAAACCATCGGTGATTTTATTATCAAGTTCTATGTTGAAATCCATTTTGCGTAAAAATTTGGTGAGGAATGATTCCATACAATTCCTTCTTGAGGTTTTTTGTTCCGATTGAAAGCCGGAATACGCTAGCGAGTGGTAATAGAGTGGCAATTGGCATGGGTAGATTTATTTTGCTATCTTTATATTCATTCACAACATGGTCTATGGTATGGTAAGGGTACTCATTCAAAAATATGACCTCATTACATGTATGAGTTTCGCAAAGCTATTTATATCAAAACTAATGTGACAATAACCAAAAACAAATCAACATCGGTGTATGTAGTTTTTCTATGTACGCTAGTTACAAACTTATTGCTGTTTTTAGACACAGCACTACCAAAGAAAGGCAGTAGTCTCACATGAGTGCTGCCTCAGTACGGCATGAGTACGACCTCTGTCCGGCATGAATGAGGCATCAACGATTTCTGCATGTGTGCGGCCTCGCCGGGTGCCTGCTGAGTGCGGCCTCAGCAGGTCCGGCTTGATTGCGGCCTCAGCAGGTCTTTCATGAATGCAGCCCCTGCAGGTTCTACATGAGTGCAGCCACAGCCGGTTCTGCACGAGTACGGCCTTTGTGGGTAAATAGGGCAATTAGGCCGCCATCGGCAGTCAATTTACTTGATGAAGCTAACCAAATTGAATTGCTAACGTTGCATAATTGGCTCAGTAATTTGGGGATTGGTTGACGAGCTGCAGCCAATACCATTAAATTCGGAAACACGGTAGAACCCTTCTCTGTTCTCCCACAATATTGTTAGTCGTGCAGGAATTCAGTTTGAATTAATATTGTTGGTGTTAATACATCTGTGTACATGGAGCGCTAGCAATTACTTGAAAATTCTTTGTTCCACCAGAGTTAAATTAGCTCATTTTTAAGTTGTGGAAAGCGCGATGATGAATTTGGTGTGGATTTTGATGATTGTGTTGGTGGAGTGGATGGTAAATGTCTGTTCATTTCCTATGGACGGAAGATTGAGAATGGAGTAGGGGTGGGAAAGAAACAGAGGAAAGTGAAATGGATGAGAAGTACTGAATTTGACTGAATTGAATAAAGCAAGAATGGCGAAAGAGTCCCTGTAGGGTTTCGAGGAGGAATAGGAAAATTTTACAGGGCGAGGGCTGGGGTTGCAATTGGTGGAGAGTATAGCTTGAATGAGGGTGTAAAGAGGAGCTTATGAGGGGCTGATGCAGTCGGGGTCGGTGGCAGCCGCTACCATGAATAGAGAGATGAGGAAGGAGGTGAAGCAAGCGGAAAGATGAGTAGAGAGGGAAGTGGAAACTAGGTGGAGTAGGCGAGAAGAACTAGGAGATAGAGGAGAACAAGGAAACTATCTGGAACGCGGGAAAGAGAGTAAGGAGGTGGTGGTTGTTGCATTACGGAAGTGTTAGGACGAGTATTTCGAAAGAAGATTGTTGAATGTGGAGGATATCACAGTAACTGACATTGATACTGTGGGTGGTGATACACGGATGCTGGTTTTGGGATCAAGTAATGGTGCGCGTATTAACATGCACGAGGTGCAGGAGGCGGTGGGGTTGATGAAGGCAGGGAAAGTCCGTATTTATTTGGTACAGAGGCTGAGCGCCTTAAGAAAGGTTAGTGTGATTGAAGGGTTGGAAGGTGCAGCGCTTTTATTGATCCACTGTCCAAAGACAGAGGAGACAAAAAATGTTGCAGCAACTGGAGACGTATTGGTTAATTGTGCGAGTGTCGATTGGCGAGGAACGTGTGACTTCAGGAGTGGTATAGCATACAGTGTTATTTTAGGAGTGGTGGAGGGTGTGTAGATCAGATTTATGAACAGCGACAGTTCTCAGAAATATTTTTCAAAGGGAATGGTTGTGTTCTAAGCACTCATGTATCTCGAAAAAGCCTCCGATAGGGACGACGGTGAGACGTTGTTGATGCTGATGCGATCATATGAAATAGGAAGGAGCTTTTTCAGCGCATTATCATTGATGTGCTATGTTTTTAGAAAAAAATAGACTAAGATATTAGGGCTTCATATCCTCCACCTCCTGCTGCTTTTTAAAACGCCATGTAGATGGAGCGATCAGTGGAGGTGAACACGTGTGAAATGGGTCGAAGTTGGAGTTTATTGGTGCAAATGGGCTGTATTGACATTTGAGTTACTGCTATTTGCGAATACTACGGCACCTGTGGCAGATTCGGAGATAAAATTATATTAGCCGGTGGCGGAGTTTGAAAAATCGTGTGTGAGAAGGATGCTGCTTGTAAATGTGGAAAAAAATGGAGGCTAGAATTAGTGGAGGAATGAAGACGCAAGCAGAATCGGTGACAGGCAAAATTTAGAGTTGTTGGAGGAAGCTCATTGCTTTTAGTACCTGGTTTCTCAATTGCAGAAGATTGGACCCGTAAAAACTGAGATGAGATGTAGCGTAAAGGAAGGGTATTAGGCATTGGGTGCGCTGATGGGTGTAATGAGGTGCAGAACCTTCGGTTCTGCACCTCAAGGAGAGTGATGTGAGAGGGGGAGTTGTCCCATCTGTGCTGTATGAGACTGGGACGAGGAGTACGAGACAAGAAGAAAGCGGATGGATAGGATCAATAATGAATTAGAACGGTGATGGTAAAGAGGTTGGCGGACCGAGAAGATTTGCGTGTTCTGAGAATGTTCGGTCACATGGAGAGGTTGGATGATGGGAGATTGATGGAAAATAAAAATGAGAGCAAGGACTAGTGGGTTCCATGCGTGAGGAAGATCAAAACACAGGTGGATGGATAACGTAAGACAGGCTTTGCAGAGAAAAGACATCAGTTTAAAAGTAGCGAGTATTTGTGATATTGATAGTCGTGAGTGGGAAGGCATTGATGACCATTTCCCCTTGTCGCTATCTCGTCAGAAACTTGATGGACGCTTGCGGGAGAGAGCCCGTGAATTATGTCGCACCAGGGTAAACCAGTGGAAGCTCTTGTTATCGCGGACTCGTGGCCAAGTTGGTACGTGTGTGAATGCCTGAGAGGAGTGAGAGGTCCGTTTGTCATCAGCCACCCGGCCTCCGTGGGGATAAATGAGTGGTATTCAATAAATTCAATGATTAACACGTTCTTTCTTGAACTGGCAGGCCCATTTTAACTGAACTCGAAGTAGTGACTCAAAAACTTTCAGGCATGTGCTCGTCAACGAGCGTGAGTTTGTCAACAGTAAAATCAACCACTAAATATACATAAAATTTTATTCATACACAAACGGTGTTGTATTCTTGGGCAACTAAAATTTGCATAGATAACACAATAAAACAAAAATACGTATAATGATAGCTAAACCATCAAATCAGATTAAGTAACCTTATAGAGTTCATCACAACGTGTAACCGACTAACTAGAACCGTATGAAAGGTATCATGCATCTGACTATAAGTAAACTACTTTTCTAGAGTGATTTACTACCACAAACTCATGCATATTAACATACCCACACATACAAGCATATACATACATATATCAATACATGTACACCTACAAACACATTTTATCACACATGCATCCTTATAATTATCTATGAACGTAGACATAAATATACATATACATATAAACACACATATACATTCATGCACACCATGTACACCTACACAACCGATGCGTATATATCAATGCATATGAACAAAAAGATATAAAAAGATACACATACCATTATGAAAGATCATGTATAACATGATGGTTTGGCCTTTTTTGAGGATAGCCTTTACCGAATCATTATAGTCTGTTCATCAGTGCGCAGTGATGCATTAATCATTTACGGAAGGTAAATTGTCCAAATGATGCTCGAATCACTGTCGTCCTTTGTACCTGATTTTTCAATCACGACCTCGGAAATGGAAAAGGAAATAGTTCAAATAATTTTCATTAAATGTCTAACATTCGGGCTTGAACGAAGCGAAACCCCACAAAAAAATGATGTATTATGCAAATAATTCTGAATTGGTACAACACTGCATCAGAAAACGTTGCATGTTTTCCTCGAAAAGGGGTACAACAATGCACCAATATTACAACTATGCTACTATACACCAATATTACAACTGAATTTCAATTATCAATGATTATATTCGTTTGGAAACGGGGAGAAGTCAGTATGACATGCAATGTGCAATATATCACTGTATAAAGTTATCTCAGTCTGGTGTTGGCTGAATGATATTGTACATCTTGTTTCTCGATTTCCGCTTTTAATTGTTTCATTCTGCAATCCCTGCCGACGGAAAAGCAACGGAGTGGTGCCTTTCTCTATGAAAGAAGATACGAAAGTTGAAAGTTGCCCGGTAGAAGGTTAAGAAGTGCCTGATACAGTAGACACTTTGCCACCAGTGTCTGTCCTCCTGTACTCGGCGTCAATATAAGTAGATAGATGTTGTGCGAAAACAGGGGTGAAAAAGTGGGTGTGCGAAAACGGGTGTGCGAAAACGGGTGTGCGAGAACGGGTGTGCGAGAACGGGTGTGCGAGAACGGGTGTGCAAGAACGGGTGTGCGAAAACGGCAAAGAGTGAGGTACAAAGAGTGAGGCACGTCAGCACTCAAATAATCCAAATGGGAGTGTTCACCTACCGGGAGTTGACTGTCGAGATCGTTTTCAAAACTTACAAAATAATCATTGAAAGAGTCCTCTATGTTACGATCACCCACAATCTCTCTTCCGTCAGCAATGAGTTTTTTAATGCTACGATTCCCCTTCGAGCTAGAGTCCAAATTTCTAATTAAACTCCATGTATTTTTTATATAATTGCAACAGTTGCTGAAGGCTCGTTCATAGTAGTGTTTTTTGGCCAGCTGTACCTGGGAAGTGACCATATTTCTATGTTTATTATTTGCTTCGCGACTAATCAATCCAAGTTTCAGCAGTTTGAAACTGTTAGATTTCCGATTAATCAGAAACATGATAGCCGTACTTTGCCACGGTTTACTAATACGATCAATTCTAATATAATTTATTTATAGCGGACGTGACTGACAATATATCCGATCAACTGCGCTAACAAGAAATTCATATCGGCGCCAACTATCAGGAACCGAAAAATTCTATCTCGTGGCAAAGCTGCTGCATCAACACAAAATATAAACATCACTCCGTCAACTGTCTAACTAATATACCGCACTATCTCAATAGATATTACATACATTTGAAATAAACAGATGGAAAACACAAAAAGTTGCGCAAATCCAACAATCAACCTGGTGGTTGGCAGGGCTGAACGCACGCTAACGCTGCAAATCGAGTTATATAACGTACCTACCACACTATTCATGTATACAATATAAACATATGAAGTAAACAGATTGGAAACAAACTCCAACTCATCAGATATACCCTAATTAGATACGAATATGATCATATTATACAAACAAAATATTCATAATCATTAAACCATACAAAATATATAATGATACCGCCATACAAAACATATAAATAATGACAAATCAAACCATGGAAAAATGCTGCTAGTAATACAAAGAATAAATAAGATCAGTCACACCTGCCAAAATTCCATAGGCGTACTGACTGAACTTTTTCCTTAGAGGGTCCCTACACCCACCCTCTAGAAATAAATAGGTATAAATATGGATATCCCTACCCGAATCGAATGAATATATAATGAATAACAAGAAGGAACCAAGCGTACCACAATACAGCAATTTGAAAAAACGTATATAAATACCATAGGACACTAACAAACAGTAAAAAATATACGCCTTCAAACCACGAAAAAATCCCAAATCCACGCAGTAGAGAACCGAATGAGTCATTTTACCCGTTCTTCAACGAAATAGTACTATAAACATGTAATAAATGAACAAAATATATTATCATCAAGCCAAATATGAATATTTAACGTTAACAATATAAGATAACCCTCAAAAACATACAATATTAACAAATCAACAAGGTAGCATGCCCAAAACTCGGTGTCTGCCCGTAACACCAACCCCCCCCCCCTCGCCCTCCGCGTACCCCCTTTCCGCTCACGGCTCCAAAAACAGGTTCCGACCCCGCCCGCCTTATAAGTGACTCCGCCCCGCCAAACTCCCACCTGCCCCTCAAAAACTAACTCTATTTAACCTTATCTATAAACCTTCGCTAATTCGGTCAAAATTGGTTCCAACCCTCATGGTCGCTCCATGGTCGCCCATCCATACGTCCGCCTATAAAACTACCTTGACCTCCGCATACCCACCATTTATGGTCGCTCCAAGGTCGCCCATCGATACGCCTGCCGATAAAACTGTCTCGAATTGCGTTTAGGTGCTCCTACACCTACTACCTATAGTTACGACGAAATTAACACGTTCTTCAGTTCGATGGATGACTTAACGACAGTAAATAAATAAATACATAACAAAAATTTACAATAAGTTCTATAACAAAATCAACAACAAAAACAACTACACAAATAACAAGGATTCAAATGATGGATCTCGTTTTGATGATGTTTTTCCCAAAAAAATTGAAATCGCAGAAGAAATTTGTCCAAAAACTAAACGGCAAAATAAGGAGATAGGCACATCTTGGTGATTTGCAAAACATAAAACAATAACCCAAAACAAAATCTGAACTCTTGGGAGCATCGTGCCCCACTTAGATTAGATAAAGCTTAGTAATTTGAAAAACTCTGCAGAGACGGCTCAATCCAATGAGAACAAACATACGAATAAGGTATGAACGAAGACATCAAAAATATTATTCGAATATGTACACAAACCCAATTGTGCAATATTCAACATTGTTCACACTCCTCTCACGTAACAACTTATATTTCTTAGTCGAACGCAAAAATAACTCGACCTCAAGTCTTGATATCTACTGCCCAAATAAACTGCTGCCCTACCATATGGGGCAGGTACAAGAAAACAAGGCTATCACACATTCAACGTAGCATGAACTTCACCGCAATGGTCGCCTATGATGTGAATTTCAGAAATAGCGATTATGAGACGTATCTTCTGAAGAAACGTAACTGGTTAATCATCCTAGAACGACTGGAGCTTAGTTACGCTATACGAGTTTGAAATATTCAGAACAAGTTGGCATGTGCATACAGTATTGTGTTATCAACCCGTAAAGCAGCCCATCAAGAATCAACGCGAAACAAACATATATTAGTAGATAGATGTTGTGCGAAAACAGGGGTGAAAAAGTGGGTGTGCGAAAACGGGTGTGCGAAAACGGGTGTGCGAGAACGGGTGTGCGAGAACGGGTGTGCGAGAACGGGTG